>JAVQKC010147437.1:0-19152 GCA_036025475.1 Philypnodon macrostomus | reverse complement strand
CTTTAGAAGTGCTACACCATTACAAGGACTCTGCTTTAGAAGTGCTACACAGTTACAAGGACTCTGCTTTAGAAGTGCTACACAGTTACAATGACTCTGCTTTAGAAGTGCTACACAGTTACAATGACTCTGCTTTAGAAGTGCTACACAGTTACAAGGACTCTGCTTTAGAAGTGCTACACCATTACAATGACTCTGCTTTAGAAGTGCTACACCATTACAATGACTCTGCTTTAGAAGTGCTACACAGTTCAGACTTACCTTTCCTTCTCTTGTAGTCACGGTAATATGAGCTGCTGAACCTGCCACTGAACAGTGAAGATCACCGGCTGACACCACAGACCTGAGAGTACATTTGAATTAGATCCCCCCCCAGCGCTTGGTAATTAATGTAGTTTTTTTTAACTGATGAAATGTCTGCAGGAGACGGAGACAAACCTTAGCTTAGGTTTTGTTGCAGGCAGGTCATTGGTTTTCATGCTTTCTGTACGCTTTACTGTGGCGGTCCTGGTGGCAGTAGCAAAAACAAGACGTTCAAAATGGCACAATTCACCACAATATTGTTACTAATATTATTACCTCAGATTTCCAATGCTGATGCTTCCAGGTAATGTCCTAGTCCTTGTTCTAGCATTTTTACCGCCCTACAATAAGAAATATCATTATATAAGAGACCGTCTTTAGCAATAACCCAGTTCTTTATCAACATTTACCTTTGATGGTTTGCCTTTTGTGGCAGGGGTGGCTTGGACCGGAGGACTATCGGTTGATTTTACTTAAAAGGGGAAAAAAAATACAAATTCTAAAATAAAACTCGACTACTATTGGTCAAAGTGTTGACCCAGTCTGTTCTGATGTTGCTGTAGACGCCAGGGGAGGGACTACAGTAAAACTCGACAACTATTGGTCAAAGTGATGACCCACAGTTAGTTCTGATGTTGCTGTAGACACCAGGGGAGGGACTAAAGTAAATTATTATGACAGATTATATACATTACAACATGTCATGCCCCTTACCAAAGCAAGAATCCGTGTCCCTGCGTACCAATAGAGATACCCCCACCACCTTTTGAGAACCTCTGCATTACTAAAATGTCTATTCTTACATCTTTTGCTGGCTCCTCTTCGTAGTGGCTGTTGCATCTCAATCGTGTCATTCTGCAGAGAACACACAAAGCCTGTCAATTTCACATTTAATCTTCAGACGGTATCAATGTTGTTTTAACACACCTTTAATGCAATAGAAACATCACTAGATTGAATCTCCTCCGCTTTTAGGAATAAAATAAAGTTGGTCAAAGATTTTCAAACATAAAATCGATCTAAATGATCGGATTTACCGCTTATCAAATCTCCAATGCGAGCGTCTTTGAGGGAAGGGGGCATCTTCATTAATTCTACCCTGAATACTTTATCCACTGTAGCAAGCATGTTCTCTACTTTGGACTCTAGATCTCTTAGACGCTCTTGTGCTGGAAATACAATTCCATTTAGACTGATTTAAGCGTTATCAGCTGATAAAAGTTACTTAAAAAGCTCCCCAACCTTCCTTCTCAAACTGCTGGATGAAGAGGGCGAGTTTATTCCGTCGCATCTCTCGTCCTGTGTCCTCATTTCGGGAGCCTTGAGATGTTTTAATTCGCCTTGGCATTGCTTCTCTTTGAAATAAATGAAAAATGAAAAGACTACGATTATGTTTTTCCTTTTTACAACCGCTTTACTTGATCGAAGCGGAAATGAAGACAAAGCCTACAAACAGGTGTGCGTAATTAGTGAGCCCCGAGGTCATGTGACACTAATAACTGTAGTGACACCGACCTGGGACAAAAATATAAAAAGAGGCTGCTTCAGAAAACTATCAATTTGATTTCATGGTTGGTTATTATTGGTTATTAGCTTGGAACTATTCTTTAATAAAACAGAAAATGTGTAAATTAATAAAATATTAATTAAATGTTACTGAGTACATTTATTCTATATTTGATTATGTCATGAAGTCAGATAGGACCTGCTAAGTATAGCATAGCATAGCATGGAGGAGAGTGATAAAAAACGGCTGTATTTAGTTTATTCTTGTTAATGGCGTGAAAAGAGTCACAGGTATATTTTGGCATATATTTTGTCCGCTTACCGTTGCCTCCAGTCAGTGACAATTAATCCTGCGCCGGGTTTAGCCCAACAAGTCTCTCGGTTGTATTCCCTCAGTTGTAGTCAAATGCTAACATAATATTTGCTATGACATCCAGATGAACCACCCGACTATGCCAATGGAACTTTATTTAAAAGGTGTCAAAACAGTGCGTTACAGTCGGTTTCTATGGAGACGATTGAGTGACGTCATTCTCTTTGTGTCTTTCGCGAACATTCTATATGACGTCATATAAAGGCCTGTGATAGTGACAGTCAAAAGCTTCCAACAGCCTTTGAGTTGTTGAATATACACTTCTATATAGATACTTCATTAGACAATAGACCAAGTGTGCGCTCAGATTTAATAATTCACCACAAACTGTGGCATTTCGTTTTAATAAGAAGCTTTGTCAAATTAGTTTAAATTGAATTGAATTTGAAGATCACACAACAAGCGAAATGTTTGCTTCTTTTGCAAAAATGTTATGGGGTGAAGAAGTAGAAGTTGGTTCTTTTCTGTCAGACTCACCGTACTTGGTGTTAGAATTGTTGGGCTCTGGTGGGTTTGGCCAAGTGTTCAAATGCCGTGACACTAGAACAGACAAAGTTGTAGCAGTGAAGGTCGTGGAAATGTATGAAATGGAAGGATTTGCTTATGAGAGTTCAATCCATAGGGCAATCCAAAAGACTAAAGTTGGCCAGACTGT
This sequence comes from Philypnodon macrostomus, assembly GCA_036025475.1. Classification (NCBI taxonomy): domain Eukaryota; kingdom Metazoa; phylum Chordata; class Actinopteri; order Gobiiformes; family Eleotridae; genus Philypnodon; species Philypnodon macrostomus. The sequence goes on along the minus strand of JAVQKC010147437.1, from coordinate 16,315 downwards.
GATTGCTAACTTGATTGAAGATTTCCGTGGTGATCGTTACAACTACTTTGTTTTTGAGCTGTTGGATTGTAGTATATTTAGCTTCATGTCCAAAAGAGAGAACGAGCCAATGTCTCTTCATGAGGTCCGTGTGGTGGCTGAACAGCTACTTATCAGCCTTGAAGAGATACATAGACACAAAATCATTCACGGGGATTTAAAAATAGAAAATATCATGCTAGTCAATCAAACTGATGACCCTTTCAGAGTTAAGCTAATTGACTTCGGAATAGCATTTACTTCAATGGCACAGGGTTCCAAATGCCAACCGCCAACGTACAGCGCTCCAGAAGTGATTCTGGGCCTGGAAATCACAGAGAAAATTGATGTGTTTGGTTTAGGTTGCTGTCTAGCCTTTATGTATCTAGGGTTTGACTTCTATTCTGGTAATAGTGAATATGAAAACCTTTGCACAATTTTGCATCTCATGGGTCAACCAGAAGACAAACTCATTGACCAAGCAACTTACAAGCACAGATTCTTTAAAAATCAACCTGGTCAAACTCCCCATTGGAGATTAAAAACTGTCAGTAAATATTTTACCAATATTTCACCAATATTTCGCCAACCAGTGGATAACAGTGCTCTATACAAGATCAGAGATTTGGATGACTTAATTTTACACTCAACACCAAAGAAAAGTGATGCTGAATTTGTGGACAGGATAGCATTTTCAAGATTCCTTAAAGAGCTCCTCCAAGTAGACCCGGCCAAAAGACTAGCTCCCGGTGAGGCTTTGCAACATGATTTCATAACTATGAAACACCTGAATGTTTACACTAACGAGGACCTTAAATTGACGAATAGTGTTATGAATGACCTTTTCACACAAAGTAACCAGGCTTCTAATAATACAAGTCCAGGAAGCACCGCAGCCTCACTTAGTTTAAGTGGTGCGCCCAACAATGAGGTGCCTGAACCACCGGGAAATAGTAAATCTATGTTGAGTGTGTATCCAGAGGCAAAAAGTAGTGACCAATGCACCTCTTCTAGTATAACTAGTTTGTATTATAGTGCTTCTTTACCCGCTGATGTTGAAGAAAAATCACACGGATCAGATAGTTGCGCTGTACAATCGAGGGAAAGGACTGATTTAGTTGAAAAGTATGATCAGCTTCTTGAGAATGATGCTTTAGGTAGGAGCACAGAAGATCATTTATCAAAACCACTAAGCATCTCAGCTCCTTCTAATAGTTGTCACAAAGACAAAATGAAGTCTCAGGCTTCGGATGCCGAGTCATGCTGCATATCTCCTTTGCAGCCAAGGAATTTAGATACATTGAATGAGGGGGTAGATGATCTGGATGTTTGGATGGATTGTGAAGAAAACCCATTTAGCATCTCACCTACATCTAACAAGGGGATAAAACGTAAAAGGCAGTCTGACCCATTGGATGAAGAATCATGCTGCAAATCTACGAAACGGCAGAAGAATTTAGATAACTTGAATGGGGGTGTAGATGATCGAGATGTTTTGGATCGTTTACCAACTGTCTGTGTAGCAAACCCATTTAGCACCTCACCTACATCTAACAGGAGCAGCGAAGAACAAACGCAGGCTTTGGATGCTTCGTCACTGTGCCCGTCTTCTTTGCAGCAGAGAGATTTAGATGAATCAGGGTCCCAGCCTCAAGTCGAAAAACCAGGCAGGTTTCTGAGGTTTTGGGGGAGGATCAAGGCGGCTTTTCGAAAGTAGTTGTTCTTCTTGTGTTGCAGTCAGTGAGGTGGAGGTTTGTAAAATATTCACTTCACAGGCTTGCTGCAGAAAGGGCATGTCATTCAATTTGTTCAGTGATGAAGGCGTCTCATGAGAGGGAGGTTTGAGGGAGAATTCTACTCTTGGACATCTCTATCTGACACTAGTTAAGAAGGTTCGAAAGGGCATCTGGAGAAGGGACTTTAGTCGATTAGTTAACTGGTCAGGGACTTGAGTTTATAAACTCTCTGAAGGAGTGGTTAAAACTGGCCGACCCCTGTCTAACCCAGGGCAAGTGTAGTCACCATCAATGACCAACCATGGGTTTGCTAACGACTGATTGGCTATTGTTCTTTAGTTTCTAGGTTCCCACTCAACCCAGTGCACGTTGAACTAATTGGATGACACATCTGATCTTTAAATAAATTTAGACATTAACCATCAAATTGTGTGTGTGTGTGTATTATTTTTCTATCTTTTCTAGAGAACCATCTCAGACACTTTCAACAGAAACAGTTTTTTCCTCCTAACATTAAAACTTGATATTATGTGTTCACACTCTCTCACCTATCCATCTACCAAAGGACCTAATATGGGAAAATGAGAGATTCAATATTCAATCATTTATTGTCAATGGAATTACATTTGGGCATCATCTGACATAGGCAAGTGTGACCAATACACTAGTCTAAGTCTAAACCAAGGACTTAACAAAATCTAACTTTCTAACTAGAAAATAGGCAATTGGTTTGCCATTGCAAGTGGTTGCGTTTGTAGAAAGCGTTGAAAACGTGGAAAACCTGAAAATGTGGAAAACCTGAAAACGTGGAAAAACTGAAAACGTGGAAAAAAATGAAAACTTGGAAAAACTGAAAACTTGAAAAAACTGAAAAACGTGGAAAACGTGGAAAAACCTGAAAACTTAGGAAAACTTGGAAAAACTGAAAACATGAAAAACCTGAAAACATGGAAAACCTGAAAACGTGGAAAAAGCTGAAAACTTGGAAAAAACTGAAAACTTGGAAAAACTGAAAACTTGGAAAAACTGAAAACTTGAAAAAACTGAAAACCTGGAAAACCTTGAAAACTTGTAATAGCTGTTTTAAGTGGCTTTTATTGTGAAAACCCCCCAAAATAGCTGTTTTAAGTGGCTTTTATTGTAAAAAAAAACAAAATAGCTGTTTTAAGTGGCTTTTATTGTGTAAAACCTGAAATTGCTGTTTTCATTGGATTTTATTGTGAAAAACCCGAAATAGCTGTTTTAAGTGGCTTTTATTGTGAAAAACCAGAAATAGCTGTTTTAAGTGGCTTTTATTGTGAAAAACCTGAAATTGCGGTTTTCATTGGATTTTATTGTGAAAAACCCGAAATAGCTGTTTTAAGTGCCTTTTATGGTGAAAAGCCCGAAATAGCTTTTTTTAGTGGCTTTTATTGTGAAAAACCTGAAATAGCTGTTTAAGTGGCTTTTATTGTGAAAAACCTGAAATAGCTGTTTTAAGTGGCTTTTATTGTGAAAAACCCGAAATCGCTGTTTTAAGTGGCTTTTATTGTGAAAAAAACAAAATAGCTGTTTTAAGTGGCTTTTATTGTGTAAAACCTGAAATAGCCGTTTTCATTGGCTTTTATTGTGAAAAACCCGAAATAGCTGTTTTAAGTGGCTTTTATTGTGAAAAACCCGAAATAGCTGTTTTAAATGGCTTTTATTGTGAAAAACCTGAAAAAGCTGTTTAAGTGCCTTTTATGGTGAAAAACCCGAAATAGCTGTTTTTAGTGGTTTTTATTGTGAAAAACCCGAAAATAGCTGTTTTCATTGGCTTTTATTGTGAAAAACCCGAAATAGCTGTTTTAAGTGGCTTTTTATAACAACTTTCCTCTTACTGAACTCAATACTAAAATTCTGCAAACCACCTAAATGTAATGCAATGGAAAAAACGTTTTTCATTTTTGAATCATTCATATCATCAGATCATTAAAGTATTTTCTCGTGCCTTTTATGGTTTCGGTGGAATTTAACATTTTATGCCACAGGTTTTCCCCATACATCTCAATACGTTTTTCAAGGTTTACTCTTTTCCTTTCATGTTTTCCATTTAAGGCCAGTCATTTCTTGTGGGACGTATGCATAAATTGTGGTAAACTATTGGCACTATAGTAATTGAGCAATTGGTGGTATTGTGCCACAGTCTGCCTGATTTGGGTTTTTCACAATAAAAGTCATGTTAAACAGCAAATACAGCCTTTACAGCATTTCCTTCCTTCCCTTCTTTCCATCCTCCCTTCCGCCATTCCTTCTTTTTCTACTGTTTATACAAACGCAACCACTTGCATTTTTCTAGTTTTATTGTTTATTGTTTTTACGTGAATCATTGATGTCATAAACAAATTTATTGCAGCACACTAGAGACATTCACTTCCTTTCCACAGGACGGTAAGAAACCACTCAAAACAACAGTATTTCAGTACATCATCTCCCGTCAGGAGGCAGTAGGCTACAGGGTCGCATCCCTTAAAAGATTAAGATGTGAGATTTATAAACATAAAAACTCAAATCTGCCATCCACATATGAATACAAAAATAAATAGATCTTTTTAGGTTTTGGGAGAAAAAAAAAAGCCATGTATCAGTTAATTCTGATTCTCCAGAGACACAACTCCTCACAGTGGCAGAGAAATTTAGCAAATTTATATTTTACAATATTGAATCTGTACAAGTCAGTGTCACTGTTTCAAATCTAAAACAGGACCACACGCATTTCATAAAACTTCCACCCCTTTGCCCTCGTCTTTCCGTATTCAGTGGAATGTCACAAATTTAGTGTAAGCAAGTATCTCTCATAATCCATCACTATTACTTACTGCAAGGCTGCTATGGCAAACCAAAAGCAATAACAAATAATTAATTAGTAAAAAGTAATTAATTAATCTTTCTATGCTTATTACAGTTAGAGGATGCAGGTGCCTAGAGCCTATCCCAGCTACTATGGTCCTTGGGGAGGTTACACCCTGGACAACGGTCAGAGGCATACAAACAAGCATTCACACCCTTATTCATTAACTATGGGGGCAATTTAGATTGAGCATTTCTTAAACAAATGCATTGAATAGTGAGGAGAACGCTGGAGGAAAACCCACAGTAACACAGGGAGGACATTATCAGAATGATCATGCAAATCGCACATGTATGAAGCAGAATCGAGTCACGTTTGAGCTGACGTAAAAAACAAACAAAAAAATGCTTAAGACATCTGGAATGTTGCAGAGTGATTGACAAGTTGTGATTGTCCAACTGTAACCTATGGGTCCTCTTTTATGAGTTGCAAACATATTTACAAAGAGACCAACATTTGAACATTTACAGTGTCATTCTTCAAAAACCTTTAAGAGATGAACCACACAAGAAGAAGATCTGTTGCTGGCATATATGTATCCAACCCTGGTTTTTAGAGTTCTATTAAGTAAAAAATATCATGTACAAAGAAACGGGTGGGTTTTGCTAGAAAGTGCACAAAAGTATGGTTATGTACAGTCTTCACACCGATCCATGAAAGTGTAAAACAGTAAAACAGCATTATTTCACACACATCTACTTTAAGGACAGCCGGTACACTGAAAAGAAATCTTTACAATCCATATGTACAGTGACATTTACTAGCATTTTTACAAAAAGTCCCGCCTGGCACTCCGGCATTGCTCGGAAACCTAACATTTTTAAAAAAGGCAGACAATGGGCATCTTCAAGTCCAAAAAATGACATAGTACCATATTTAGGTCGATAGTTGAAGTGATAGCTCAGATAAAGGGGGCGCCAAAGCATTTGAGACACCACTGGACGTTGGGGCTGGGCGGGCGGTCGATACGGTGCAAGGCTTTGAGCTGTTCTGTGCTGAGTTCATCGTAAGCTGAACGGTATTCTCGGTCAAAGGCCTCTGTAAAATAAGGGTGACGGGGGGTAAATAAGACATTGATTTTACATCAAGAACCACAAGAGACAATATTGGCCTATCCAATAATCCTTTTATTGATATGTCTAAATCAGGACTCTGAAAACCAGAACCAATAAAAGCCTTAAAAAGGTGCAGTCTGTACATTTCCAAAAGTTAAAAATAAAAATAGCTTGACCCTGTTCTATGATGTAAAGTTGGTCATCTGTAGTCCTTAGAGGTCAGAGGGGGAACTAATGTGTTTCTGTTGAGGCCAGGGGCTAAAGTAAAAACAATAATGACGACAGCTCTTCATTACCTCATAGAACGGGGTCAGATAAAACATTATTCAAAATGTCTAACTTTATTTTTATTTTTGAAATCTTAAGGACTACACCTTTAACCACCACTAACTCACATCTGAACCAGGCTGTACTTACACCAATACTAAGCAATTATTAACACATCAAATTGTATCTCTCTGCATGAGCATGAAACGTTTTTCACTTACCAACATCAATGTTCTCTCGACCCAAGGCCACCAATGAGAGGAACATTATTTCTCTATAGATACTCCTATAGCAAAAACACACACAAGAATTAGTTATATTTCTACAAACGCTCTAATGTGTATTCACAAGTCTGACCTCTGTCGTTTATATCCCTCTGGGTGTCTCTTGAGTTCTCTTATTAATAAATTGATAGGTCCATATACATCGTTCGTTTGGATGTTTCGGACGATTGTGTTGAGGAGGGTCCGGATTTCTTGATGGTCGGTTGGTGCCAGCGTTCCCTTCTTCTCCACTATGAAAATCAATAAAGTCAACCAATCGTCAGAGCAACAAGTGTGATGTTAGTCTGACCTCTAGTGGGTAGAAGATGAATTGCACCCTTTAAACAAGGCACACATTAAACTCTCAAATGGTTCATACTAGGCAATAACTATGTTGAATATTGCAACATGACGATGTGTAAAATAAAACAGGGTGCGAATCAAAATGATCAATCAATCAATTCATCCTTCAATCAAATTCAAAACCATAACTAAAGCGGAGCCAAACCAAGACTGAAAATAAACTAAACCAAAGCTAAATTGAGGACTTAATAATGATGATACATTTGTGGTATATTTGCAGCCAAAGTACAGATTTTGTGCACACTTACAAAATGTCCTCCATAGAAGATAGAGGGGATCTCCAGGTTCTTGGTGCAAATTAACATTGTCCCACAGAAGCTGCACAAAGACTTGCTTACTGTCCTGGGACAACGACGTCAGGGGCAGCTGCAAAGACAAATTCTTTTACTTTTCTCAGCACTATATAATCAAATAAAAAATGACTGGTTGGCTTCTGACCTGTACTCCATTGTTGCAGTGTTCAGAGTTGAGGATGAGACCGGGTAGGTGCGTGGGCAGGTCCAGGCGCCGGAAATACCAGATCAAGTTCCAGAAAATAATGGGATGTTGACTCAGGAATTTGTGGGTGTAGATCACCTAAGCAATACAGAGAAAAGTTATTTCATACATGCCCCACAAGTCATCTATCAGTAAGGCTTCTGCATGGTTTGATTTTGGACTTCTGTGGATCGTTTAAAGTCCAGTGTAAATGAAAATTAAGACCTTGTTTAAATGAATGCCCAAGATGCATTATGCTTCATATTTATTGGGTTTTAAACAGTACTGCTAAATACGCATCTGTAGTCTCTACCTGGTCTCCTTCATTCTCCAGTAGTGTCTCCAGTTCTTTGCGTAGCACTAATGGACTCAAATATGGAACAGACACCGGTTTGGGATTGGGACGTTTTGCACCCATTTCATCCTGTTCCCAAAAAATAGAGTGACAACGAGTTAGTAAATAATTCTGCCCTTTGCATTTCATAATATTTGAATCACTTACAGACACCTCTTGAAGGCTGGAGGGGAGGCTGGTTGTAGAAACACCATGCCCCGGTCTTTGAAACGAGTCTAGACTTTGGAGCGGACCCCCAACACTGTTACTGCGAGTGAGAGAAGTCCCACTACATCTGTCCTGTTTCACCAGTAATCCAAGAGGGTCAGACTGGGCTGGCTCTGGGACAAGACTAAAGACAAACGGACCAAAGAAGATGCTATTTCTTAGTATTGGTCTTTACAGCCAATGTTGACCCGTTGTTGTTGGGTCAGTACCTCTTGTGTGTCCCGGGCCGATTATCAGGGTCCTCCTTGGGTTCGTCTTCTGGAAACGACATCAGGTCTGGGGCCTTGATGTCCGCGTTGCTGCTGGTCGTGGGCTGTGTGCTGGTGCTTTGGATACTCTCTGCAGAGGCACTGGGATTCATATAGAAGCTGGAATAAAAACAAAGTCTATTTCATTTTCATTTCAAAAATGTATTTGACCTTACACAACAAGCTAGCCAAGATCTATTGTATTGATTTTTCTTCTCCCCTATTGTAGCCTCTACATCATGAGTTTTAAGGATTTGTCCAAACATATTTCAATATGGCTTTGACATGTTCTCTTTCTCTCTTCTTCTATTCCAACCCTACCCAGTGGCTGTTCGGAGATCGTGAAACTCTATGTGCATTAGGGGCAGGAAGGCTGTGCGACAGAATGGACAGTTTGTGTTGAGGTTTGAGTCGTCCGCGGTCCACCCTGCCATGATCTCCTCATCATAAACCAGGGCTTCACAAGTACGGCACTGGGAGCAACTGGACATAAGAACCTGTGAAAAAAAATATGTGTTAAGATGAATCAATGAAGCAACAATAGTGTGGAAAAAAAGACCGTGGTGAAATGCTGACCTCTAGTGAAATGTTCTGGAAGATACTGGAGCAAGAAGCATGATGTGAGCCCTGTTCAGAGTCAAGACCTCTGCCTCGACCTGGAGTAGGATCTAGTACCAAGACATAAAACAACATCAATAAAACCATTGACTCTAAAGTTAATTTATTGTGTTTCTTACGTGTCTGATGAGTCCCCCGGCCGGTGTCACTGCTGCCGCTGCTGCTGCCCAGACTGGTGCAGCTCTGGTTTAGACCATTGGACACTAAACCTGGTATGGGACCCCTCTCGGGACTGTCATCAATATCATGAGGGGACAGCAAGTGCTCATCCAGGTGCGCAGGGAACCCACCTGCCTGACCTTGTTCATCCTACAAGATATAACATAAGCTTTAGTTCATTACAAGGGAGTCAGTTGGATTTAGGTTGACTACGATATGGATACAATAGAATCCAAACTTTAGCCCTACAAATTCAGCCAGGTTTAGGTTTGTGAGGATTGTTTTAAATCTTTTCAATGAATGTTGGTCAAAGGTACTCGTTAGCATGATAGGGCCCCTTTAGAGACATTTTTATGTACATTATAGTGAAAATACACAGTAAAATCACCTCATCATCTGAGTAAGCGTACGCTGAAGCCACCGCCCCCCACACTTTACTGGCCACAGTCGCCGCCTGCTTCATGCTCGATTTGAAAACATCCATTTTAGGTCCAGACAACAGCGTATCCATCTTTATTCCCGAAATCGAGTTGATAACAGACCCTAGTGACCCTCCTTGCGACGACTTGACCAGCGCTGTGAGAGAAGCTGACCGTGCTGCTGGACTTCCGGAGACGCTAGAAGGAGTTTTTGCAGTTTTCACAGCAAATGTCTTGGAACGAGTGACCGTATTTGGGCTGCGTTTGGGGGTGTCGCCAGGTGAACCGGTGGGAGTTTTGACTTGCGGGACAGGTAGGCTGGATCTTCTTTCTAAAGTTGGTTTGGTCTGGGGGGAGTCGGTGGTGTCCATTTGGGGTGGTTGGAGGTCCATGCTGGACGATTTAACACTCAAAGGGCTCTGGAGGCTCATGTACATCTCGATCTCTTCGGCCAGGTTCCGAGACACGACGGCAGGTACGGAGCGAGGAGGGTCCTGGCTCGTGACTGAGGCTGATTCTTCGGTTTCAGACACAATGAGGGACAGAGGATCAGCTCCTACCTGTGATATGACAAGATAAAAATTCAGGATTTAAAAAGAGCATCTACTTACCTGCATGATTTATCTATTTTTATTTTATTTATTTATTTATTTTCATACAGGGGACAATGCATATCAATAAACATTTCTGTCAATATGCCAGAGTTAGCCAGAAGTCTATTTTTCATCTGTAGCCCCTAGACAGATGTTAAAAGTCACCCTAAAAGAACAGCAATAAAATAACATATGTACATAACAATAACAATTACAGCACAACATTTAGGCAAAAGAACATCAGCGACAGAACAGACCAACAATCAGACAAAACAACAGACAAATACATGAACTCACACACACACATGGCAACCTGGCAGCAGGGGGCAGCAGGAGCAGGGTAATTAATGTTGACAGCTCTGATTGTCAATGGACCATTTCTTTAGCTGTGACTTAAAAGAGTAATATTTGTCCGGATTTCTGATGGTGATGGGGTTAAGTTCCACTCAGTCGCAGCTCGAACAGAAAAAGCAGTCTGACCAAACACGCTTTTCCTGAAGGGAATGAGACAGTCTCCTCTCGCTGCACCTCGAGTTCTGCGGTTAACAAACTGATGAGTTGGTGGGGATGATAAACCGTGAATAATTTTATATATAAGGCAGAGATTTGAGTATTTGACCAGATTTTCCCAGCTCAGTAATCTGTGTTTTTTGTAATATTGGACAATGGTGAGCAATGTTGGGTTTCTTATCCAGAATTTTAACAGTTCGTGGTTGGATAAGATGGTATAACTCAGGAATTAAATGGGCATTAACAGGGTCAAAATGGGGTCAATACCAGGAATAAACTAAATCAAAAAATTTAAAAAAATTCTCTAGAACCACAATAAAATTTGAAAAACTATGCTAATCAAAAAGGCTAAAATATCCATATGTACAGTTTACAAGTACGGATTAATAACAGCATGTATTGTACCTCCACATCTTCCCGTTCAAGTGACGCCCCACGTCCACTTGCATCATCTTCATGTATTGGCTTTTGGTCCAGTTCCTCTGTTGTTTTTGTGTTTTCTTCTATGTTCTTCCCAAGTCCTTTCTCTTCTTCTGGTGCTACATCCTCCTCGGGCAGTTTCCCAAGCATCAGTCCCTGCTCATCCTCTGGTTCTTCTTCTAGGTCCTTAAAAAGTGCTTTGGAAACTGTGTGCGGGGGTGGGCTTTGACCAGTGGCGAGCGCTGCAGCCAGGATTCGTGCATCTGCCCCCATCTGGCTGGCCATGTGGTCTACACCTTTTTCCAACAGCATGCCAGCTCTGGTTTCCGCACTAAAGCTACAACTACGTTCGGCAAAGGATTTCGTTCTTTGTTTTTGAGACGAGGGAGCGTCAGAAGTGTCATCGTCGGGAAGAGAGACACTGTCAGCCTTGCTTTGTCTTCTGAACAGCTTTCCTATAACAAAAAGAAAATGAATTTGATGAATAAAAACTAAACTAAGAACGAAAATGGGTCTAGAAAAGAATCAGGGCAATACAAATGAAAGGAGGACATATAAGTAAACCAGATACATTAGGTCTGGACCAGGACCAACCCACAAGTAAACCAGGACTCAATTGTGTGTATGCAAGTCTGGACCAGATCAAACTAAATCAGGAACAAAACTGAAAAGACCCAAAAGTACCACAATCGAGACCAGCACCACAGAACCACAGCCTTTGATAATTTTAAACATTTTCAAATATGCAATAAAAGATTACCAGTTTCTCTGCCAGCATCGAAACTCCCTGTAGACAGTCTGACAATGCTAGGTGCGGGTGAGTTCACATCTTTTGGACTTGGGGGCTCAGCCACTGCACAGTCCACTGAACCAGCTATATCTTTTCCTAGACAATACAAACACCACATTATTTCACATGAATTACAAAAATGCATTATCTGAATAATTTTATTACCATTGAGTTGTAATTTGGTGTTTCTTTCTTCAGTGGAAATGACAGCTGTATTTGACGGTTCAGCCAACTCCTGATGTAACTCATCCTTGGAGCCATAGCCCTGGTCAGACTGTCTTCCTGCACAATGAAAACATGTGTATCTTAGCCTCCAAGTTCTCACCAAAATAGAGAGCTTTTAACATCCTTAAGTTTAGATATAGTACCTGCAATACAGTGATGGTCGGTTGTATCTTCCAAACTGTGGCTGTGAACAAAAACATTGTCCCCATTGCTGTCGGCACTCCCATGACTAAAACGGTCAGCATCTTTGTTTGTTGAGGTACCTACTGCTGCAGATAGAAAATATAAAGTTATATCCATCCATCCATCCATCAATCTTCTTCTGCTTATCCGGGGCCGGGTCGCGGAGACCGGGACCTCAGCTGACTCCTCTCAATGTGGAGGAGCAGCAGCTCTACTCCGAGCTCCTTCCGAGTGACCAAGCTCCTCACCTTATCTCTAAGGGAGTGCCCAGCAACCCGTCGGAGAAAGCTCATTTCGGCCGCTTGTATCCGAGATCTCGTCCTTTCGGTCATGACCCAAAGCTCATGACCATAGGTGAGAGTCGGAACGTAGATTGACCGGTAAATCGGCTCAGCTCCTTCTTCACCACGACAGACCGGTACAACGACCGTATCACTGCAGAGGCTGCACCGATCCGCCTGTCAATCTCACGCTCCATTTACAAGTATTTCATGATTACTGGTTCCGATGTTTCTAAGCCACAGCATTTTACCATTGACAATGAACCAAATATGGCCCAAAAGAAAAACTATGTCAAAGATTCCCTTTATTGACTATCTGTTTCTGTTAAGCTCCACAAAAACTACTGCGTGACCTCAATACATACAACTTCACTCATCACTTTTCACTTCATATATACTCACATGCAGCTCAGGTTATAATGTATGCAAGAGCAATAGCTGTCTCCAACTCAAACAAGGGACTAAACCAACAAAAGGATACAAAAAGAATGCTGATTGGTATTTTTTTTCCTGCCTGTGGCTACATACACACACAGGTCTACACACTTCCGTCTGCCTCTTCTATTCTTACCGCTTCAGACGATAGCGCTAATGATTTGCTGTCTTTTTGCTGTCTTTTCTGGCACAACAACAACAAGGCTGCTGGCGGAGGAAACAGGCACATCAAAAAGAATATAAAGGGCAACATCAGATTAGCTAAATCCGCTTACAAATCCGCTACTTGTCTTTATCTGCCCCTCATGCTAGCTAACAGGGTGTAGCATATGTAGTATGGTGTCATAAGCTGTGCGATATGTCAGGTGGCTGCAGAGGTTAGAGCAGAGGAAGAAGAAGAAGAAGAAAGAAAAATCATCTTTAATCCATAGTAATCACATCTGGCCTTAATCACCAATTCATAATGGAATTTCTAATGGAATCATTTCAATTACCCAGCACCACCGGCACCGACTTCTGCAATTAAATTAGAACAATGCAACTGTATGGCTTTGTCTTCAATCCTTCAATATGTTTGTGTTTGAAGGGACATATAGGCTAATGCTGACTTGTATGAGCTTTCTACCAGTGGCATTGTCCGAGTCGCCAGTTCGAGTCGCCAGTTCAAGTCGCCAGTTCGAGTCGCCAGTTTGAGTTGCCAGTTCGAGTCGCCAGTTCGAGTCGCAAGTTCGAGTCACCTTCTTACTGCGTTATCCTATCAACATCCCTGGTCAAGACACTTAACACACATTGCCTATGAATGAACGTGGTTGTGTGATTGGTGTTTGGTGGTGGTCGGAGGGGCTGTAGGTACAAGCTGGCAGCCACTCTTCCGTCAGTGTGCCCCAGCGCCGCTGTGGCTACATAAGTAGCTTACCACCACCAGGTGTGACTCTGGAGTGAATGGGTAATGGACTCAAAAATGTAAGCGCTTTGAGAAAGCCTTGGGCATTGTAAAGCACAATATTAATATTAATATTATTTATAGTTATCATGTTTTTTCCTAATCAAAAACATATCCATACCCATTTTGTTTCATTCATGCATGTTTTAGTAATTCTCTATGCAGATGTGCTCATTTTCTCAGGAACTGAAAACACTGCATGAAAAAATCCCTCCTCGCTATGCTTTTCTTTCTTTGCAGTGGCTGAAGTGGAGTGAGGCCATCAGGGGGAATGAGGGCCTTAAATAACCATGCCTAAAAAAAAGAGCATGTTACCAATCACATTTTCAGAGACAAAACAAAAAATGCAAAATGAAATGAGTGAGAAAGTTTCCTGGTCTTTCTTTTGTATGTGAGACTTTTGAACAGGAACTCAAAGTTCAGGTCACGAGGAAGAGATTTAAGAAAGGAAACCTGAGTGGTGATCATAGCGGGGGTTGGGTTAGTAAAAGAAAAAAAAGAATATCTAGCATTAGCCAGGACTGGTGGGTTAAATCACTTACTGAAGATTTTTAATGACATTTCAGTGTTCCTGCTATAATTACTCTTCATCTGAGATGGGCCGTAATGCTGTTGGACAGTCTCGGTTCAGGCTCGCTAGCTCGCTTCATTAGCGTGTCATTCCTATTTCACATCAGAGGCTTTAATTGTAATGCTGAATATGCACAGCACTCCACAGAAGCCTAATCAAAGTGGATCCACTTGTATTATTAATATCAGAAATCAGCCCGCATGCTATTTTTTTTTTGTATAAATAAAAGAATACAGACGCATAAATCAGCTGTCAGTTATTAGCACGGCTGTGGCATATCTTGCAGACATGCAAGGAGAGCGAACCCCACCCCGTCTTCAGTCCTCCTGCATCACTCATGAAGATTTAAAAAGAATAAAAGACACAGAAGAGTAAAGGAAAAAAGTGCATTAAATATACATACTCACCCTGCCAAGGAGTAATCACAGTACAGAGCAGGTGACACTGAGCACAGAAGGTGGAGGAGAAACCACAAGGACAAATGGACCAACATACAGTTAAAAGACCAGATTGGATTTATATTCAAAAGCAAAATGTATGATGGAAAAAGAGAAAATAGTGCGTTTGAGTGAGGAGCTCTCACAGGTTTGCTGACGAGTCAGAATATACAGCTGTGTTGAGTCCTGTGGCAGTAAAAGTCAAAGTGATGTGAACCATTAATCCACTAAACTGAGAGACAGAGGAGCTGAGGCAGGTGTTACATTGTACAAGCTGCTCAGCTTTTTAACACAGTAGGCTAATATAACAATAGCTTTGAGAAAAAGAAAAATGTAAATTGAAATGGACCTCTTAAACACAAGGCATTGTTTTTGGTTAAAGCTTGTAGGGTAAGAAATATGCTCGGTTTTCAGAATACATGTATGTTTATGCTTTTCTAGGCCTTAGTGTTGGCTGTATAGAACCATCTTCTAGCTTTATCGAAGACTGGGTCACAAAAGCAGCAACTAAGCAGAGATGCCAAGACTTCCCTCTCCCCAGACAATTCTCCTTTTGCTCTTCCGGAAAAATCTTGTCTTTTTAATGGAGGTATTGTTTTGGCAGCTTTCTTCTAGGTGTTTTTTTTTTTTTTTTTTACAAAGTTAGTATCGGGAAGTTTAAGTGCATTCACCTCAGAAACGTACTCCCATCTTTAGTGCTGAAAATTCACTTATTTTAGCGGAAGAAAAACACCATCCCACGTGCATAACCAGTTCATGCCATGAATTAAATCAGTTTCCCGTTGCCATTTTGAGCAGACAACAAAAGTATATGACACGAGGCTCGTCTGTCAGTTCTCATGTCACAATACAAGAACAGTTGTGACAGCTTCAGGGAGACCAGACCCCACTTTAATTATTAATTACGTCGTAATGTGAAGACAGACATTAATTAGACTTTAATATAGAGACCCCTCGTAGATTTTTCACTCACATATTTCCCTCTATTTCTAACTTTAGCCTGCCTCCACCCACTGCATGTTCTTTCTCATCTTACATATTTAGCCTGGGATGTTGATATCTGACATTTTTAATTTGTTCCCGGCAAAGTGGTGCATTTTGGGACAATTCCTTGATGTTGTAGAAGTTAATCAAACAGTACTTGAGTGTATTTCAAACATTCAAACGCTGCAGTTCCAGGTTTAGTTTAGTGTAGGATAGATACACATCTCGTTCCTTGTTCGCTTCCCGACTTGACTATTCATTTATCAGGTCTTTTTGGAGTGTCTTCCTGTTTGAAGGGTGCAATGCAAATACTGTAATATGTGAAAGGGGAGTTCAAGATATCTTTTAGAGAATTTCAATTGAGGAAAAAAATTAACCAGCTGTAGCTTTTAAAGGTTTAGCACAATGTCACACAGCCCTACATTGTAGCTACCTCATTAAGTACAAGGTAATACACTGTGTAACAAATTGTAATAACATGTAACTACATTGTACATAGAGAATGGTTAAGGTTAGGGTTAGGTACAATGTAGTTACATGTTATTCCAGTTTGTTACACAGTGTATTACATTGTACTTAATGAGGTAGAGACGATGTAGTTACATGTTATTACAGTTTGTTAAACAGTGTATTACATTGTACTTAATGAGGTAGATACAATGTAGTTACATGTTATTACAGTTTGTTACACAGTGTATTACATTGTACTTAATGAGGTAGATACAAAGTAGTTACATGTTATTACAGTTTGTTACACATTGTATTACATTGTACTTAATGAGGTAGATACAATGTAGTTACATGTTATTACAGTTTGTTACACATTGTATTACATTGTACTTAACGAGGTAGATACAATGTAGTTACATGGTATTACAGTTTGTTACAC
>JAVQKC010147436.1:0-25266 GCA_036025475.1 Philypnodon macrostomus | reverse complement strand
TTAACATTCAGGAGTAGTTTTAACATTCAAGAGTAGTTTTAACATTCAAGAGTAGTTTTTGAACATTCAAGAGTAGTTTTTGAACATTCAAGAGTAGTTTGAACATTCAAGAGTAGTTTTAACATTCAAGAGTAGTTTTAACATTCAGGAGTAGTTTTTGAACATTCAGGAGTAGTTTTTGAACATTCAGGAGTAGTTTTTGAACATTCAAGAGTAGTTTTAACATTCAGGAGTAGTTTTAACATCCAGGAGTAGTTTTAAAATTCAAGAGTAGTTTTTGAACATTCAGGAGTAGTTGTAACATTCAGGAGTAGTTTTGGTTTGTTTTGTATGTATTTTGTACCTGTTAGGTTGTGACTGAGAGTATTTCACCTTGTTTTAACAATACATTTTAATTTATTTATACAAAAAGTGAAGCCAAAACCCTGAACCTTCCATATAATTGTTTACATGCCTGTCCTGTCCATCTTGTGTTCACAGGTCCCTTCTCAGACGTAGTCACCACAAACCTCAAGCTCTCCAACCCCACAGACAGGAATGTGTGCTTTAAGGTGAAGACGACGGCACCTCGCCGGTACTGTGTCCGGCCGAACAGCGGGATCATTGATGCTGGCACTTCTATCAATGTCTCAGGTAAACTTTGGCCATTAGTAAGAGGATTTCTCCACTGCCTACCGAGCAGACCAATCTCATTCCTGGTCTTTAAGGTAGACAGGTACTGTGTAGAGTTTCCTGAGCGTGCCACCTTTGACATTTACAGCCGCAGACTCATTTTACAATCTGCCCTATCTGATGTCAACTATTGCCAACTGTGTCAGTGGGACCCACAGCCGGCAGGTCATGACAAATCGCACTGTCCACTTTGTTAGATGCCTACATTTTTCAGTCCTAATAGGCTGCAGTCGCTAATGGAAAACATATACAATGGGTCTGTAGCTTGGCTATTATCTTGCGTTGTTTGGGTTGTAATGGTGTGGTATACCTATTACATCTATTAAGGGATAGCCAGTGTCTGAATTTACATCACTGTCTTGTGTAGGTGTAACTTTAGCAGAACATTTCACACGTGTCACCTCTGCCCTCTGTAGTTTACACTGAATCTCGGTGATTTGGGTAAAAAAAACAGGCAAAATATACCTATTTGACAAGATGGATTCAACACTGGGGCATGTCTGCAGCACTAGTCGCAAAAGTTCATTTATTCTTGTGTAATTAATGACATACCCCCAAAAGCTGGGGCTGTATAGTCCCATACCTTCTCTTTCTGTGTATGATCCTCGTAAAATTCGTGCCTGTGGTTATAAACAACTTTCCTCGTACAGTTTATTTCACCGCTAAGTGCTTCTGTGTTTTTATTTAGAAAGTGTAGCTGAAATTTTATTTTCGTACTCCAGGCCTATACTTCCTGTTTGGCCAAGCCCTGAACACATCTGACTAATATGATGGCAGTTACCTTTAAAACGCCCCCTATAGACTGAAAAAAGAATGCAGTTTTAGGGTAATTTACAAAATTTGGCAAAAAACATCCTTCACAAACATAAACAAGTCAAATAGACCCTTCCCATGTTTGTCATGGTTTGGGGGCTGGATTGCTTAATTGCTCGTTAACAATATAAAAACCCTTAGCAATCACACAATGTCTGATTAAGGTCCGGTTGGTGCCAGTTGTGGCAGACGTATGGGGCTGTTTCGCCGATATACACCTTGCTGTCGGGGACGGCAGCGCAGGCCTAGTTCATCACAACTTTTCAAACTATGCCACATATGCATGCAAATCTGTATTCTAGTAAGCGGCTGAGTTATTGTGGCAGTCCCAGTAGGGAAAAGCCAATAGGAAAGAAGATGATTTTGCTAGTAAAGTTGGACTGAGCTGGCAACATATCTTTACCAATACACTAAACATTAGTAAAAAAAATAAATGCTAATCTTACTATTATTACTGTTAATGTTCCTGCCATACAAAGTTTTCAGACATAGCCCCTTGGGAAAGTTTTGGAGTAAGTAATTGAATATGATATTTTACAAATGAAACATTATTGGAAAAATCCCTCAGAATAGTTTAAACCATATAAAATATGACAAAAACTATTAGACATGACATTGGAGCAGTTCTTGAGCTCCACACATCTTCCTTTGCCTTGGAACGGCAGGCTGCCACAGGATACCTACAAACCTATAATGTGTCATTGAGGGCTTAGTGGAGAAATGCAGTGTTTTGAAGCTAAACCCAGCTGTAACTGTATATGCCGGTGTTACCATGACCACGGGAATGTAGCTGGTCCCACCAGTGTTGTGTAGCAGTGGAAAAATATGTGGCATGGATGAACCAAAAATCCTTATGTCCACAAAGACTGACACTGGGTATGTGAAAGTCTTTCTGACATATTCACAACATGTTGACATTTTAGAGAAGAAGGAAGCTTTGAGACGTACCTGAACATTTGTTGATGGTTTGGTTTTGAATTTAGGTATTGATACCCTATTAGGAAAGGTGGTCTCCTACTAGTAAAAGTCACTTGGCTTGAAACACACATCAAATATCAACAATTTGAGTCAGTTTTGTAAGCAATATCATGAACAGTAGGTTACTTCTATAATATTAACAATGTCTAGCCTGGCCATCCATTCATTTTTAGCATTCAATTTCAAGGGCGGAGTTTACCGATATAGTAAACCAATCAGAAACAATAGACATGATGCTAAAAAGCCACACATAGCCACACACAGCTTGTTGTTGTCAAGTCATGTTAGTCAAGTTTTGTATATGACACTGCAACAAAACACATGCTGTTCATAAGCGGCTCGTGATTGGTTCATCATCAAAATCAGGCAAGAAATCATTCATTA
The DNA here is from genome assembly GCA_036025475.1 of Philypnodon macrostomus. NCBI lineage: Eukaryota > Metazoa > Chordata > Actinopteri > Gobiiformes > Eleotridae > Philypnodon > Philypnodon macrostomus. The sequence goes on along the minus strand of JAVQKC010147436.1, from coordinate 22,419 downwards.
TGAGCAACGGACCAGACCCTACTTTTGTAAAAAAGTAGGCGGGGCTGGTATACCAGGCTGCGCAATACCCATAACGCAAAAATGTAAATGTATCACAATGGTCTTTAATCTGACATAGGTTTTGTAGCAATTTTAATTCATAAAGTAGAAAGCACTTTGAGAGCGCAGACCTCCACCAAGGCAGCTCATTTCTGCAGATCACTCCCAAAATTTAATCAACAGGTGTTTTTGTGTAATTTCTGACCTTCCCTGGAAATGTCATCCAAATCCTTTTAGTAGTTTTTGCTTTAAGTTGCTAACAGACAAACGGACAGACGTGCACTACCGAAGAACATTACTTCCTTTGTGGACGTTATATGTATGTATGTATATCGTGCAGCCCTAATTAGTACCATAATAATGTAAAGCATAACATACAAGCTTTAATAATTTAGCATGTTTATTTACAGCGCAAGACTTCACTATGAGCCAACCAACGGTTCAATATTCGTAATACAAGATAAAGAATGAATTGCAGGTCTTTGTTGAGTAATAATGACCAGGGAGTGTTTCTCTTACATACAAGATAATGTTTTAGATCACATTACTCAACTTGAGGCTAAAACAAACATGGGGCTTTAGACTGGATACATTCTGGCCAGTTAGTTGCAGAGCTGACACAGAGACACACACTGACAGTGAATTAATGTGAGAGTTTCAGTGGTTGGTGGTCTGTGGTCTATGTGGCCAATTTTGAGTCACAAAATCACCTGACCTGATACATTAATAGGGTTAGCACTACAGTTGATTAGCTGTCAGCCATTAAGGACTTAATTCGTAAGAAGTGATGCCTTTCAAAATAATATATATTTTTATTTTATATAACATATTGGCACCCAGTTCAACATTGATGCTCCCTCAAGTGGTCACAGGAAAGAATTAATCATAAAATAAATAAGCATGTGTAGAAGTTATATAAATTATTATACTTTCTGTTTTTAAGTCTTATTGGAGGCAGTAACAAAAGTCTTTTCTCTCATCATTAATAAAAAATAATTGGAATCCTGCATGCCACCCACTTAACTTCTCCACGTTTCTGAAATGATTGCCAATTTTAATGCAAGAAATCTAAATCAGGCCATTAGCTAAAAAGGGTTTGTTGATGAATCATTTTACATATTTTTACTGGCTCTGGGTCAAGACATTTCATGGTAATTAGCGTATCTCAAAGAACTTAAATATTTTGCTGCTTCATTCTCCGGTGTTGTCCTTTGGGACCTGAGGTAGATGGCCGTGCAAATTGGCTTTGACATAAACAGGACGTTCCCAATCTGTTTCTAGTTTGTGATATTGAACTGCCCTGATTGCTGAGATTTTCCACTCTGGGGAATACAGGCATGCACCATATCTCATATATATAACCATCCTCACAGTTGTAAATTAAGCTTTGAAATTTCAAATTGGGAAGTACTTTCTCTTTTTTTTTTTTTTTTTTGAGACGTTTGGGGGGATTTTTCTCTTTTATTCTATAGGACACTGGGGAAGTGATCAGGGTGAGATCGTTGTGGTCCAGATTAAAACCCTCAACGCCGTGGTGAGCATACTGCAGGCAGTTTGTGCTGCAGCTCTACTGAGCTAAACGGAGCACTGAAGTCGTTTATTTCTCGTAGATGCATTGGATTTGGTCTGATGTCAAATTATGTTTTTATTTTGCTCTAGAATGAGTTACTGGACCAATTTTCACATACACATACAGTATAATTTTCGGTTTCAAAGCTAACCAGAGGTGGGAAGTAACAAGATACTATCTACATACAGGTCAGAAAGAACTTTCTGAGTCAAACATGATTGTGTTCTTTTTTCTGTTGTTATTTTGCATCAGGTATTTTAACTAAATAAGTAACAGCACTATTTTCATCTTGTAGTCACGTTCAAAAAACATTATGATTGATTATTACAAATAAACAGAACACTGAGTAATGCAACTATTTCCAAATAAACAACATTATTTTTTAAATCCAATATAAAAAGTAAGTCTCTGACCTCTCTGAGTATTTTGAAAATGCCTTCTTGACATGTTAGACCTTTACAACATTGCAGAATTGATATTTTCTTCACCCACCCTAATAGCAGTAATGGTGATAATGGTGCACTTACCTGTCCATTTATGATTTTATGATGTAAACCTCACATTCAATCTTTTTTTTAATTCTTAAATATTTTTTTTACTAATTAATCTTCTTTAATAATAATTTCTTCTACTTCAGTAAATGTACCCAATTTTACCATTTACCCATTTTTTGTACTCCTTTCTAACATAAGAAACCGATCATCCTATCAAGCCACAAATCATACTTACAGCCATAAAATACTGTTGGAGTCATTGGAATCACATCAAATAGTGCACCACTGACTGAGTTCAAGTACTATTCCATCCCGGCACTTGCTTTCTGTTAGGGCAATATTTAACGTTAAGATGAATAACCAGAGCCATCGGAGCTGTTAAAAAGATTACCCCCCAAGGTAATGGTAGATCCGTCACTGTTTCTCCGTCATGGCAACACAGACACGGAAATAAATCATACACACCATTTTTTTTCCAATGTTGAGAGCTAGATGAACGAACAGAAGATGTATAGGTCCTAATCTACAGCTGGACGCGCACACGTATAAATATTTATTGCTCTGTGTAAAACTGTGTTAAAGCTAGGTCTTCAACATTTTTGAGCTGTTTTCAGTCTTATGTCTCCCACAATGCCTTCAGTCTTTAGTATGACAATCTCATTCACTCCATTTACTAATATTGAATTTAATTACTGACCATGAGGTGATAGATAGCTGGACAATTGCACACACACACATAGTCTGCATGTCCTCACCATTTAGTTGAGTCTGCATGTCCTCCCTGTGGTACCGTGGATTCTCTCTTCAGTTCTCTAGGCTTTCTCCCACAGTCCAAAGACATGCAAGCGCTAAAAGAATGTGTGACTCAAAATGAATTGAATGAATAAGAGAGTGAATTGTTTTTTCTCAGTATGACTCAGCGTCACCCCTGCAACTAACTTTTCGTTGTCCATAGGTTGCTATAGGACAGGCTCAAGTGACCCGGAAAGACGACCAATGAATACATTTTAAAATAAACACACCAGTCACAACACGCACAACAGTTTAATTTCTCCACAGGTCTACTATAAATGTGATCTGAAATGGTCATCTGCAGGGCCCAAAACAACCTTTATTTGCCCCAGATGTGGTGCAAAATTAAAAATTGTGAAAAAGTGAATATATACTATTATATACTGCTTTTCTGAGACTGTCTTTTTTCCCCAGTTATGCTACAGCCATTTGACTACGACCCCAACGAGAAGAGCAAACACAAGTTCATGGTCCAGTCCATGTTAGCGCCTCCTGACATGACCGACATGGAGGGAGTGGTGAGTCTAAACTACACAAAATCGAATTCTTCAAAAAGCAATGAAACAAAAAGCCTTTAGAAATCCTATCAGCCTGTGTGGTTTAAAGTTATGAACACTATCACTGTAGGTGTCTTCACAATTTATGATGAAAGGATATGCCAAGCAAAGCAATGGTTAGAACAGACTTCCAACCTGAAGTCTAGTGGTCTAGTGTTTAGCTTTTGATCATAACAGAGGTTGAATTTGAGGTTAGGGTGCAAAAAGGCTTGGAAGGAAGCAAGCGTTTTAAGTGTCTCGTGTTGTTCCCTCATAAAATGGTGACCTGAGCTGACTTTCTGGATTGAAAGCATGTTGTTGAACGATAAAATGCACTAAGACAAAACACACCTTACTCATTTCATGACTGTTTGGAATTGCATCTACATGCATTAGAAGATTGTCCTTATTACATCCTTATTTTAGATTCTCTTATATTTGAAATAACACTACCTACTGTGCACTCATTTAATGGTGATCAAATATTTATATTTTTGAAATGTCACTGCTGTCTTTACCTGAGCCTATGAATTCTTCAAGTTCAAATTACAAACAATTAATAATAATGCATCATACTTATATAGCGCTTTTTAGGACACTCAAAGATGCTTCACAATTACATTATTCATTCACTCCATACACTGGTGGTGATAAGCTACTTGTGTAGCCACAGCTGCCCTGGGGCAGTCTGACAGTAGCGTGGCTGCCATTTTGCACCTACGGCCCCTCAGACCACCACCAAACACAAATCTCACAACCACATTCATTCATAGGCAATGTGGGACACAACGACAGTATTCGCTCGGCCGGGGATTCGAACCGGCGACCCTCTGGTTGGCCAAATCTAGTAAACGTTTATAGCACAGCAAAAGGAGATACAGTATGTTTCTACATTCATTTGTATTAATGGTATACAACAGTTCTTTAAACAATTTGCCAAAGAAAATGTAATAAAATAACATTAATCTTACTGGTGTTCTAATGAAAGTTTAGAAGATTAAACTAATGGAAGTTAATCATTGCTTTATGTATAATTTCTGTAGATTTATTTCTACTCCACCAACATGGGGCACGAGCTCTAAACTTTTTTGTTTGTTCATGTCCACAGTGGAAAGAGGCTAAGCCGGAGGAGCTGATGGACTCGAAGCTGAGGTGTGTTTTTGAGATGCCAGTGGAGAATGAGAAAACGGTGAGAGCACATACTTAACATACAAACTCCAACATTTATCATTTCACAGTGGGATAGGATCTTGTTCCTCACTTCCTACCGTTTCTACAGTGCCCTAATTGGCCCAAACAGCGGAGTACAGCCTCATGCTGATTAGTCTCCTCTGTTGTTCTTGTTATGTCACTCTTTCCATTATACTTGCCTCCAGCTAAAATTGCGTCCTACTTTCTCTCAGCTCCGATTGACATCAGAAAGCCACTGTCATTTCCCCTCCGTGTTTATTATTATTGTGACTCTTCTCAGACCACACACAGCTGCACATGTCATGATATCAGTAAAGTACACTTTATGGACAGTGGGAGGGAAGAGGACCTGCCCTAGATGTTTTCACTTCATTATATGATGACCCTTACATACACAAGGCGCCCAGTCGGCACAACAAACGCATAAACTGATAGAAATGATAGGAGCAGAAAATAAATAATAAAAGTTTAGTATATCTCTTCTCAAACTCTGTCTCACAGTAGTTTTGCATTGTCCAGATTTACAGATGTTTTTTTAATTTATTTTTCAATATACATTTTATTGGTTATCTGGCATGTATCTTGAATTTTTTATGAGGATTTCCCCACGTCCCTGGAAAACATAGAAATGTGTTTTATTATGATATTTTTTATTGTTTCATCTGTATTTCTTTTTACTAACTTTAAGCTTTGTTAGATAAATGATGAAATTGACAGCTCAGGAATTTATTTTTTTTGTGGCTTCTTAGTATAATTGAAAATGAGTATTAAATTATGCCTGAAAATGTACTTTTCATATAACATTTTTTTATACTAAACCATGCCTATTATTATGGAGCCACCGACCAGAGGAGGCGCTACCATTAGGCATAAGTAGGCAGCTGCTTAGGGCCCCAAGCTTCCACGGCCCTATAAGTGAATCCTTAAATAAACATGTCTTGGTAATTACTTATTACGCATTACCTAATCTAGTAAAAGAAAACATTACAAAGTCAATACGCCTCGCCAGTTTCTCCTTTTCTCTGTGTGCTTAAACATTCGGAATGATGTAGGCCGACAAATCAAGAACATTTTTAGGTAAAATGTGCCAAATAAAGAGCCCCCCCTCCCCGTGTTCGCCTTGAGCCCCCAAATCTCTAAATCCGCCACTGCCGCCGACATTCCCCCGTATTGACTTATCAACATGTTTTGGCAGGCTATGTTTTATATAAAGAAGTTATATATTAAAAAGTTTAAATAAAGGAAAGTAAACTAAGAAATCAGTAGAAATAACTACTTTTATTTATTTTTATGAATCAATAAATTACAAAATGTAGTAAAAAATATTAACGTGAGACTTTGAGTTGGCTTTTCTTTCTCTGGATGTTTCTTAAATATCAGCAGTTATTCTTTTTGTACAACAGGTTAACAGCGGCTAATGCTGATATTCACAAGGTTGACTGATATCAGTATTAGCCGCTGATATCGAGGTGCAAAACTTTTGCTGACTCTATGCTCCTCAATCCTGGAAAATGTCCTGGAAAATGTTGTATTAGTGAATATTACTGAATATTACTACTGTACCCCACTTTATTCGGAAGCATATTCACCGGATAGTTACATTAAAGGAAGACCAAAGACATTCACTACTGATTATATAGAATTTGATTTACACATTACCAGCAAAGCACATATTATCACGTAGGGTGTATGGAAGTCACAGTGGCCTCTTTGTACTTGCAGCTGTACAAAGCAAATGTGCTAAAACGCAATGATGAAGCTCGTTTAGTTTTACACCCCATGCCCTATGTGGTGTGAATCGGGCCTATGAAGACTGTTAGTCATCTCCCAAATGTATTAATCAGCCCTGAATACCAGCCAAGACACCGGTCAGAATAACCATGGAAAGATTTTGGGGTAATGGTGAAACTTATCCTTGTCTAACCCCCTTCGTTCCTTTGCAGCATGACATGGACAACAAAATCTCGTCCAGTTTGCTGAAGTCAGAGTGCTCGGTGCTGCCCCCAAAGTCCATGAGCTCCACCCTGGACGACGGAGAAGTGAAGAAGATCATGGAGGAATGCAAGAGGCTGCAGATGGAGGCCCAGCGACTACGAGAAGAAAACAAACAGATCCGGGTGAGAAAGACGAGGGTCTGTCTTGTCTAAACAGTTAGTCAACAAGTTTAGAAAAGAACTGGAGCAACTTGAGCATAACACACAAAGAAATAAACTAACAGGATCCAATTAACAGTGATGGGTGCGAAAATGTGGATGGAGTCCCACATCTGGTGCATTAGGTAAAGTGGCTCATTAAGAATGCAAATTAATATTTATATTAATAAATGTACTCACCTGATAGAAAAGTTCACATCACACTAGAAAATAAAGAAACATAAGCATAAGCATACGTTTACAGTATGTACAAATAGATTATATATTTCCAATATCTTAATTATTCACATCAATGAGGAGAATAAGAAAAAATACAGAGTTACGCAGAACCTCCAGGAGTGACCTGAAAATGATTTTAAGCATTCTAGAAAACGACATCCTCTGGAGTGTCATATATTGAACCCGTTTTTTCCCAACATCATACAAACAAACCCAATTTGTAATTTATTATAGCAGTTATCATAAATGTCTAGCGCTACATCCATCCGAGTCATCAGGGTTGGCTTGAAGTGTTCTTTCTCCAGTCCTGTGTTGCACATAGTCATTATTCTAAATGGGTTAAATTTAACATGAATATCTGTCCAGAATTGCTTAATGAGAGGCCAGTCACATAAAATATGGATGGTTTGCATGTTGATTCACACATTTTCTCCAACATTAATAAAGTAATACGTATCTCGTCAATGCCTTCAACCCAAACTCTTTGGCACATTTCAATTGTGTTTTCCAAATTGATTCCTTCTCAGATATATGTATTCCTCCCTCTTTCTCCCACAATGCCTTGACATACAACGCGGAATGTGATTTAGCAAACACTTAGCATTGAGATGACTCGCTTACCGATATGGCTGTTATATGCTTTTCTCATCACCTCCAACAAATCAACATTAACATTCACAGATCTATTCGTAAACGTCTTGTTTTTCCAGGGAATATTCTTGTGTTTTAAAACTGAGTAATATATCATTTTTAAACAGTTTATATGTGATTGTCAAGCCATTTGAAATCCAAGTCTGTCCAAATGACAGTCTCTCTCTAATCTGTGTATAATCTGTGTCTAATCTGTATTCTTTCACCACATTTTTCCAAATATTACAGAGTAATAGAGTACATTCTACCCATGGGTTCTTAGCATCGTCTATATGTTTTTCAGTGAGTGTGTGTTCCTCAATACTTTTCCATTGGGCCTTATATGATGAGTCACGCCAGTTTATCACTCCTTTAAACTGTGCTGCATAATAATAATCCCGCAGCGATGGCAAGCCCCACCCCCTTCTCTTTGGCCAACTGTAGAGTTTTGAAACACACTCGAGGATTTCCTATCATTTTGTCCCATTCATTAAATTGGCTTTGTTCATTCATTTTGATGGAGTCAATTTTCGAACTCAAAGTAAAATAAGGATTTAATTTCCACCGATTTGTATCTTCAGTTATTCTTTTGTGTAAGAGTACAAAGTCAAATAGTTTAGTGTAATCTTTTGGCATGTTAATACCCACATATTTAAGGGATTTGGCTTGCCACACCATAGAGTACCTAGACCTTATTTCATTTGCTGGGTTGTTAGATATTATAGTATATCATATTTGTCTTATATCCTGAAAGCCGACCGTATTGCTCAAATAACTGCATCAATTTAGGCAGAGAATGTGTTGGTTGCTCTAAAAAGATTAAAATATAATCTGCATAACAGGTCAGCTTTTGCTCCTGATCTCTAATATTGATTCCTTTTAATATCCCCATTTTGTCCAGATATAATGTGAAGAGTAACGGAGACCAAGCACAGTCTAAGAGTTCTAAGAGAAAGCTGTTCGACAGACTACCATTGACTTTGATTCTCGCAGTAGGATTATTGTATAGGGCTTTTATGGTTTTGATAATTATGTCATGCAGAGTCGAATGCCTTTTCAGCATCGACCCTTACAAGTACTGCCCTGGTTTTGTTTCTTTCAGTTCTATGAATATTATCAGCCATCTAACCATAATGGAGGTGAATAATATATAATCTATATTTAGAACAGATATTGAGCCACATTTGTTTTTATCTTTGCCTTCTTTTGGTATGGCAGAAATGATTGCTTCATTCCAGCTTGGGGGTGGTTATGGTTTTTTTAAGGACCCAATTAAGCGTATAGGAATGAATTAGTCTTTAAGTTCTTTGTACCATTTCGCTGTATAATGGTGTATACTCGATTTTTTAAGTTCAGTTAGTTAGTTAGTTATTTCTGCTATAAATTGTCAGTTTTGTTCTCATTTCCCTCTGGGAGTATGATGTTTTATAAAACACCTCAAAGGCTTCATGGAGATCCTGTGATTTATTCTTCATCAATCTTGATTGTGGATGTCTAATTTTAGTGATTGCTCTTTCAGCATTTTTTTTTCCATGCTGATATTTACATAGATTTTGATCCACTTTCATAGTTTTTTAGTTTTAGAGACAATTTTTTTCTTAATTTCAGATCCAGATCATTGATTTCTTATTTGTTTGATTTCCTCTAGACTTTGTCTGTTTGTTTTCTTTCCAGCTCCTTTGAGTTGCTATTGCTATCATGTTCCCTCTTAGAGCAGCTTTCAGTGAATCCCAGAGCATAGGAGGTGATACCTTGCCAATATCAGCAATTTCCAAAAAATCTTGAATCTCTTAAAGTTAGAATTTTGGGGAGCAAATTTAGATCATCCATTAGATATAGTGGTGCATGGTCACTCACATCTTTTGTCCCAATTTCACATGTCTGAATTCCGTCTTTATCTTTCCCAAATGTCATAAAGTAGTCTATTCTTGTATAGAGGCAGTGGGGGGTGAATAGGGAGTATAATCTCTCCTGTTAGGGAATTGGTCTCTCCATATGTCAATCAAGCCAACCTCTCTTATCTTGCTTTATTTTTATGAATACATTTGACTATAATTCAAGTAAAATCCTTGCTGCTGACGCGTGATGGATGGTCTGTGCTCCTTTTGGATTACAGAGCATACCTGTCAAAGTTGAGCTGTATTTTCACAATTATTCCCAACACATCCTAACCACATAATACAATGTATTCAGGGTAGTCCTGCATTAAAAGCTTGAACTCCTGAACTGCATTTGGCTCAACTGTAAGACACAGCAAATTTGATCTTAAACAAGACTAATCTCTTATCAATATAACATTTGACATCATTCACAACACAAACCTATGGGTTTCACTGATTCATGTTTACTGTAGGAATAAGCAAAATTAAAATAATGGTTGAAAGTCAAGTCTGTATACGTACAGATAATGTGGTGTCTTTATACACAGATTATTGTGGGACTACAACCTTTTTGGAGTCAAGTCCCAGATTTTGTTTATAAATTCTTCTTAAATCATTTTCAAATAACTCAATTATGGCGCATTCACCCCTGCACTGTTTGGTTTGTCCCAGAGTCTCAGGTGTGAAAGCTCGAGTGAACCATGAGTCGGACCACGGTGAAAACGGCCTAAATATTTATAAACTATTTGAGCTCAAGCGATCCAATTGAACACGCATGCAAAATCTGGCAACAGGTTAAACTTCTCTACAAGATAAGAGCATTTACTTTCATGATGATAGCATTTGAGAACCAGAGGTATCTTTGGTACGTCTCATTTTCACACAGCTCAGGCACACACTCATTCACACATTGAAAGTGCACCCAATCTTGCCTCCAGCACCACCCACCTCTCTCCTCTTCTTCGAGTTCTCGCCGGAGGCTAAAAGACTGTTGGCTGCAGCTGAGGTTCAGATTAAACTAACAGAGATCCCCACCCGCTGATGGGAAATGAAGTGTGTTACAGCCTGGCGCCTTTCACCTCCTGCGGGGACAGTCTCACACGAACACCTAAACAAGATCCACTTTCTTTGAGCTAATAAATAAACCTGAACTTAGCTTATAGACTGGAGGTGATCACCATGTCGTCGTCTTTGGCTCCAGAACAATGATTTAGCCGCAATAAGAAACATTATGTGTCCTGTCAGAAGAATTACATGTGCTGTTATTTTGAAAACTATCAATATAATACCATACCTTCACAGGTGGTGTGTGTATATATATGTATATATATACACATTGTCTGATGCATATGCACATTACACATCAACATTTTCCTATCACAGACATTTTTCACCCTTTCTCACCCTTTCTACTTCTCCTCCCCCTTGTTCCCCTTCAGGAGGATGATGGTCTGCGGATGAGGAAGAGTAACATGATGTCGTCCCAGCATGCTTCAGTGGGCATGAAGAAGGAGGAAGGCTTGAGCGCCCGCACCATAGCCCTCATCGTGCTCTTCTTCGTCATCGGAGTCATCGTTGGCAAACTGGTCTTGTAGAGTGGGCCGGCAGCATGCGTTTGGGTGAAAACAACCGGTTTCTTTTTGGGTTTTTTGGATCGGAAATGCCATATCCGCTGGGGGTGTGTGGGGGGGGTTCTGTAAAAAGAAAATAATCAAAAGGTGTAAAGAGAAAACGTGAAGAAATCAACAGGTCTTGCCTCTAAAGAAAATAATTACATAATCATTCTGGCCCGCGTCCCAAAGTCTAATGTACAGGTTTGGATGGTAATGAATTAATGCTAGTGAGTCAGAGGATTTTCTAAATAATGGCGAGATAGTGTTTTTGCGATTGAGTCAGTTTGTGCGAATGTCATTTCAAGTGTATTGTTGTTTTTTTTCTAAATGGCGGCCAGAGACTATGTACATGTACTATATGTTATTGCCCCCCTCCACTGTACAGAGTATCCTTCCAGTTCCAGCCCCTTTTGAAATGAAAGAGGTTTTACCAGAGAGATTATCAACTCTACACTACCGGGGTTATTACATGCATAGGGCTACATCAAACTAACTCCACCAATGACACTGTATCAAATGGACCGAGCCCCTAGAGTCCTGGCAAATATGAATGAACAGATTATGATGCCGTGTCTGTTGGCAGCATATGTTTATAGTGTACACAGGGTTAATATTTTTCACATTAAGATAATATTAAGTATGTAGTAAAATATGCAGATTGTTTATTTATAAAAATGCAAGCTTTGTACATGACACCATCAAAATGACCTTGATTTTACACTTACCTACATAGATAAACTATCCGGGGTGCTCTGTGGCATAGTGGTTAGTATAGCTGCCTATTAGCAAACAGGTCGTGGGTTCAAGCCTCAAATTGTTGCTGCTCGTTACCTCTAATTCATAGACAAGTAGTGAAATTGCTCCTAGTGAATGATGAAAGGATGTATGTGAATGTCTCTGTGTCAACCCTGCAGTTAGAGTATGTGTACCCCGCCTGAGGCCCATAGTTGTGGTGTTAACCCCTAATGGGACTCTGTCTCGACTGTTTTCTAGTCATCCGCAAATTAAAATACACAGCTCTCACACTTTTCTGTGTTTCTGTATTAAGCTTTTAAATATATTGTGCTGCCTTTGATATTGACTTGTTATGAAACATTCATTGTAATTCTAGCTAACGCAACCTCAATCTCAATGAAGGAGTTTCTAAATGATCAAACTAGCACGAAACTGTTCTGTATACATATTGGCATATTAATGAATTGACACATTAATCTGTGAGCACATTTCGTCAGGACTTTAGCGGGCTCCGTAACATACACTACCACAGATATTTCCTTCCTAGTGTCCTTTTTTCACCGGTCACTCACTACGTCCCCTAGATTTCAGGGGGACTTGTTTGTAATGCATGCGTTCACACAAAGAAGAAGAGTGTTGCATCTGGACTTTTGAAATCTCATTTAATTGCTTTTATAATAATGGTGATGATAATAAATGTGACATTTGGCTGTAGGTTTGCACAACTACATTTCAGATTTTTTTTCTTCATTTTTATGATCTTAAATAATTATTTTTCGTTTGTTTGTCGTTAGGGTCTAAGCATTTAAAGCAGCTACATGAAATCAGCTCCAGTTTAAAAAAAAATACCACCAGACCAGTTCTTAGCATCAAGTCTTGCCTTGTGACCTGTTTCAGCGAGTTATTCTCAGACCGAGATGATGGCATATATACATTGTGCAATTCTAAAAGTTAATTGGCTAACAAGCAAATTGCAACAAAGCTATTTATATGCTATTGCACACCAGAGTCCCGTTCCTTCAGTGGTTTTGTTTTCAAACGCTTATCTAACATCCACTTGCAGACCAGTTTCACCTTTTTAGTCTTTATTCATTTTTAAACACTTTAGTTTTTCAGCTTTTTTTATGTTCCACATTCACATCTATTTAACTGCTTCTCTTGTGATCTTCCCATCGATAAATAAAGTGTGGATGTCGCCTCAAGGGACCACGTTATGACGCACTACTGTTTTAGTGATCATTTTGACTATTACTATCGTTTGCAATTCCGAAGCATAGATTGCCGTCGTTTTCCATCAGGTCAACACTGAATAAATGAATCGCTGAATTCAAATTCAATGGTGAAAGGTTGGTTGAGGATGACTTGCTGTTTAGAGGGAGGGCAGAGCAGTCTTGAGCTTATATAGTTATTGAATCTGGAATACTCAACTCAAACAGTTTTAAGAATCAATAAGGATTTACATTACAATTCCAGTTTGGTACTCCAATTAACATATTACTATGAATGATTTGTAATATAAAAATACTACAGTGATTTCAGGCCTGGTTGTAAAAATATCTCACTGCACTGACTTGTCATGGAGTCTCTGACCATCACCGTGATCGATGTAAAGCAGTCGAGGATAAAAACTGTTTTGTATGTATATAAATAAATAAATAAATAAATACGTCTATCTGAAGAAGATTAATATTCCTAGTCAAGTAGTTTCTCTGGTGTATAAAAACTACCCAACATCCTGGTTGGACTATGTAGCATCTTAATAAATTAAATGAATAAAGCCCCTAATCAATGGTCTCAAGTCATTGCCTATGTGCATGCAAAAATGTATCGCTGACCAACCTTTACTGTCTATTATAGTTGTGTTCTCAATAGCTTTTGAATCATTGTATTGAGTAAATGTGGGTTAATGTGTGTCTTTTAAGTGCAACTAACTGACTGAGTTTGATTTGCTTGGGCCCATAGTCACTGGTAACATGAACGTCAACTCGGCAAAAGAATTCTCACATCTCACATTCTCAATTCTAAATTATGAACACGCATGTAAACAAATGCAGCACTGTTCAGACTTTCTGCATTAACACGCGTGAACAAACATTTTTTATGAAATTAGATCACATTATAAGTATTTTGGAGGTTGTCTGTGTACTAATGTAGTAATGTGGTTCAGGTTTAGTGAATGAATCCATGGCATACGAGGAGTGGAGGAAAAGTATTATTTCCCTCAGTATTTTGTACTAATAGTCTATAAATACAACCTGGCTTCTGAAGCGATCCATTTTGGTCAACCGTTTGTTTAGTCAGCCATCTGTGTTGGTGCATTCACTAATGGCCAATGTCATTTAGCCATGTGGATAATGACCAATACTGTTGAGCAGATGCATCCCTAGTTATGAGCAATAGAACAACACATTATTTGTGTTTAGTGTGTATCTGGATCTGTTTAGAGGTGGTTTCAAGAACGTCCCATACATTCTCTTAATGTGATTACAAGCTGAGGAACCTGATATCTTGTATGATTTCTATTTGTCATGGCCTGACCTACTCCCTGCTGTTCACTAAATCTGGCTGCAGCAGAAAACACTAAAAAGATTTGTTGTATGGTAAGTAATTGACCGTTAGATTTTGATACCTGCTCCAGTTGCTGTATAGTATTGATGTTGTATTACGGATTTAGCAGCATTTGACCTGTGTCCGTGTCTACGCCTTTGTACAGCAGGCCCCTGACGGTGAGCATCTGGGCCCAGGAGCTCTTCATCTGTTTGACTTGGCCACATCACCACACAGCTGCATGCGGACAAACGTTATTTTATGCTTATGCATCCAGGTGTATTCTCCATTTCCCAGACCAAACACGGAGGAATGCTGTACTGAGTAAGTGAAAATTAACCTCAAGTCCTGCAGTGATGTGGAGCGGGTCAAAAAGGCACAGACGCTTTAGGCTGCGATTACCATGTGCTGACCGTGACTCCATCTGTGCTGTGGGGCCCCGGTTTCTAGTAAACGTATATTAAAGGATATAGTATTCGGCAGATAAAAAAGTCACCTGACTCTGTGTAGCTTTGGTAATAGTCCTAATTACTGACCCTATATACTACGCTATACATCTGATCCTCCTGGACAGGATGTAGCTGTGCTGAACATCTAGGTACTATGACTCATTTGGCCCAATTTTGATTTTCTGACTTTGAGTAAAATTGTCTCCATGGACTTTGGACCACTAGTTGGCAACATATGATCGTTGTTCTTGATCAAACATGGCTACCACCAACGTCTGAAGGTTCCAAATGTATGTATGTGTTTTTGTTCAAATTTGTCCCCAATAATGTTTAGTCTATTAGGCACTTTTGCTCACTTTATATGTGCAATGTTTCTATTCAGGTTAATTTCAAAAAAGAGGTTGCGCGTCCTCAATATTTTGTTGAGTGCTAAACCCAAATGTTGAGAATGAATTGAAAACTGGAAAGGTAGCACATCTAATTGATCAAAATCATTTCAGGACAGAAATACTCACATTAGTTTGTTTTTATTTTTTATTATTTTTATTTATAGACAATAAAAAAAACTAACATGAGTATTTCTGTCCTGAAATTGTTTCTATTCAGGTATTTTAGCAGCAGGCTTGAAGCACAAAGTTGATTTAAAGGGTAGATTGTTGTGTAAAGAATCCTTATAAATGAAATGTTCCTTTAACAAAATGCATATACATGATACTGAAGATGGAACTGACCGTTTTTGGATAGCCCATATGGATTTGGTGGGTTAGGATGAGTATGGATGTAGGATAATAATCATGAATGATACTTATGTTAGCTAAAGCCACATCTGCCAATTTGTTCATGTCTAGCATTTAGCTGTCTATGAAGTATGAATCTGAGCTGATTTGTTAAAAGATCATTAGTTAGTCTGGAACATGGGGCTTTTCTGTGTGCCGGTTGCATGTTTCTCCTCGTGTCTGGGTGTGTTTACTTTTCCCTTAGATGCTTTTGCCACTTGCCAGGGACAAGGATCAATTATCATCCTATGCAGGTATACTTCTAAATGTCAGGAAATTTGAAATCATTACCTCAGTACTCTGCTTTACCTCATGTGACTCTGCACTCTCCACGTCATTGTTATTTCTATCCACCCTGAACTCATCACAGTATGATCTTTCTGACCTGCTTTTCCCGAAGCCCACAGATTTTTCTCATCATCTGTCCGCGGACCGTCTCATTGCTAGTCAGTGTTTGTCTTTGTCAGTCTGCTCTTCAGTCGTTCCTGTGCAATAAGCCACACTTTGAAGTCAGTGCACTTTCTCCTCATTTGCCTTGCAGATTGTTGGTGTTAACTTCTCCATAATTACATTTGGCAACCGGACGTGTATTATTTTACTCTGTTAGTCATCTCTGCAGAAAAACAAACACTCCCATGCCTTAGCAACTGCTTTTCAACATTTAGCATGCATTTCATTGTATATGTTCTTATAATGTAACTCAATATATTTAACAAAATACTTGTATGGCGTACAGATAAGAATTTTTGTCAAGCCAAGAAATCTGGTGTTCACGTTGTGGGGCTGTTACTGTTGAATAAGACTTGAGGCAAGCCAGAGAGCACAATTGGCACCAAACAGTGGAAGAGAAGTCTGTCCAGAAATAACCCTTTCAATCATTTGTGTAACCCCAACCTTCGAAACGGCAATCGGACATTATTTAACAAGCAATCAGGCCTGACAAGAAGTGCTGAAGATGATGTTTCTGTGAATACAAGTCCCACAAGGCGTGTTTGCTAAAGAGATTGTCTCGTTTTTGGATGGTTCTGGTCAAATATAGAGACATTTTTGTCTTAAAGGCGAAAAGGAGTTGAACAGAAGTAATTCAAGAGAAATGTGAGACACTAATATGAGGCCTTTTCTAAACTGTGATTTTTAGCTTTTATTTATTTATACAACATACACATTTTTACAGAATTTTACCAGACAATGACGAGGTTTTATAGACAAAAGTTGTATAGCCGCACCAGTAACAGTTAATTGAACATTTACCAAGAATCACTTCAAGATTAATATACTATTGAGTGTACATTGTTGATGGTTATTTCTCATAAATCAATGCAAACTAGTGAACATCTGTGTTAATTAAGTAAATATAAAATGCTTGTTCATGAAATTATTATTATCTACATACAAGAAGTATAGAAAGTGCCACATATTATATATATATATATATAACACAATTTAAATGGTATCAATCAATCAATAATATATACAAATCTCACGCCATGCTTTCTGATGAGTAAATACAATATGATTTCTGTTTCTACGGGTGCCTAGAGTAGACAAACTGAGCACGGCTGGAGGAGAAACCCTACAGCATGTCCCTGCAGGGCTTCTGGAATCACACATTCACACATTATAAGCTCTCTAACATAGCATTTTGCCTACATGTAAAGATTTAAACCAAATGTGAGAGTTTTCCCACTGTGGACTGTATTCATTTCTATGTGTTTGTCCAGAATGGGTGGGAGCTGTTCAGTATTTAGTCTATAGCATGAAGTCATGACATAAATAAGCCCGTTTTTGCTTGGCTCCAGCTCAAGTGGAAAAGCACAGTCTCTTCTGTAATGCGGGTCTGTGGGCGCCACACAACACTTTCCTTCATTTGTCCTAGAGCCAAGAAGGACCCGATTTTTCAATAGAATCTCATTTGTTTTTTACCAAGGCAGCCAACGCATGTCTGATGTTATCTTTTATGAGGCAGCTGCAGCACATATAGAAATAATGGGATTTCCTAACAGGGCCTAAAAATTGAATGGGATGGGGGGAAGAGTGGTTGGACGTCAGCCATACTACTACAATGATGTCATCTGATGTTGAGATGACGTGTGATTGATTTCATATGGGCCGGAGGAAAGACGTTTTTTACGAGGATATATTTTGTGTTGAACCTGTTTCTTTACTCAAACATTAGATGAGACCAGACCCTGGCCTGAACTGGAAAATTAGTTAATGAAAGAAAACTGAGATGATGGAGGACGAGAGTGAGATAGTTCTGCTACTGAGATGGCAATGGAAGAGAGCGAGATGGTTCTGTAGCTGATGTGGTAATGAAGGTAGAGAGTGAGACGGTTCAGCAGCAAATATTCTGTCCAGTGAAAAATCTAATTTGGAACATATTGAAATGTTACAATATTAAATTTCAATTATCTTCAGCAGATTTATACACAAATAGCTGTTCCTGTTGTTAATCAGTTTGCAAAGGAATTATTTGTCTGGAATTCTTGTTTTACTGAGTGCAGTTGTGGCTGGTCTGACCTGATTTTGGACGTGAGTTTAGCCTCTCGTCTGGAACAGCTCAAGTCCCCCTTCACTGAAGGAATCTTGGCACTTTTGTTCATGTTCAGATGTTTGGTATTACTGTACAGCATGCATCAGTTCGTTTTTGTGTTGCTTTTGGTCTCAACTATAATGCTAAGCAAAATCTATTTCAGTGGTTCTGAGTCCTTTCATCCAAACCCAACTCCAAGAAGTACAGTCTAAAGGGTGTCTAATACTGCATCCTGATGCTGAAGAGAAGTGAAGCCGAAATGAATATGCAATGAAAGGACACTTTAATACTTCATTATGCAACAAGGGCTGGTCAATGCCAAAAATTTGAATGAGAAACCCAATAAAACAGCCCTAACCTCTAACAATGGTTAAGCACAGTGCCCAAATCTGCACTCAAACGAGGGCTCTTAAATACTTTCACCTTTGAGCCAATACCCTTAATATCTCACACTAGCAATCTACAGGGCTCTTGTGGCTGAAATCGATATTGTCTCGCAATGGTCAGAATGCTTTATTTTTATTAATTCAGACACTTTTCTGCATCTATATCAGTAATTTTATCCTTGAGACAGTACTGACCTTCCCAGAACAAACATGGCAATAATTTAATGTGCTGAGATCAGTAAAATAAAGAACATTTAGTGATTTGGGGGCTCATGGTGAACCTGGGCAGGGGGCTCTCTTCATGAACTAAAAATTCTCTTGGTTTGTCAGTCCACATCAACCAGATGGCTTTACCATACAGAGAGACATATTTATTTTAGGCTTCATTAATGGAATCTTGTTATTAGATTAGATTATTAGACGCTCTTACATTTGTCAAATGAAGCTTGTGCGCAAATTCAACTGGAAGACTACTGGCAGCTGCTGCATCAACCGCTCCCCTGATCACCTGGAGCTCCTCCCTGCTCTCCACCAGCCGCACCTCTACCTCAGCCTATCCGCGCTCAGCCGGCTGCTTTTAAACCACCCAATTTACCACATCTTCGGCCTCCCAGCTCATGCCGTGACCCTCCTCCACCCCATCAACACCTGAACAGCTCATCTGCATCATCCCTTCCGTCGCTCTCGCTCTTCTACCCTCTTCACCTGGTCATCTCAAGCCACCACCAGTGTCTAGGCACTGGGGGGAAGACTTCATACCCACACACGTTCAGCATATATCTCAATGCACATGTCTTTACACCGGGGCCTAAGCGCCAAACGTGTATTTTACCATGCTCAATAAATCATCTCTAATGAGTCTCTCCCGGTTGAAATGGTAACGCCGCCTCTGACAGGGGCTTGTTCCCAATGACTATTAAACAGCATTTTGTGGTCACTAGAAGGTCAAATCAAACAATACACAATAATACAATACATAAAAAGATACATCTATATATAATTGGTTCTTGCAGAAATATAAGTGAACTATTCATATACATCTGGTATCAATAAATACAATGAATTGTAACTACACATAATCCCTTTCATTAAGATGCCATATATGCTAACATTATACAGTGCTTAACCTGATCCTGCATGTTCGTGGCAGTGCACTGTAGGCCTGTGTTGAATCTTTGCTTGCTTTTTTGTTGTTAAATGGATGCATTGAGCCTGGCCTGGCCTGATTGCTAACAGGTTACACTCCTTTATCCCTCTGTGGTCTTTTTACTTTTTGGCATGGAGCAGAAACCACAAAACAAGATGAAAAACAGTCTACCCCCGGGCTCCACACCATCTCTGAACTCAAACCTGGATGCATGTATCGCTACTGGCCTTATTATTGCCCACCACTCATTCACTGACAGCTCCTGCATATTATCAAGCAGATAAATGCCACTCATCCGACCACAGTACTTAGTTCGCACAGATGGGATTTGTGTGAGCTAGCTTTGGGGTTACAGCCCTATATTCTCCATCCAGTCATGACGGATGACCTCATGGGCCTAGCAGCCACCATCACAGTCCTCGCTGAAATTAATAGGAACAACATGTTGCCTTGGGAAGGTTCTGATCTTCTTATGGTCTTTCTGAATGTTGTGAAAGTGTTTAAATAGCGTCCCAGTTCCATATGTAGTAAATATAATATTGCTGATTTCAAATTTCCAATTAAAATCAAACTAAATATATTATAGTCATCTTCCTCGTCATTCTGCTTATTTCTGTATGTGGTTGAGTCTATCCGAGCAACTGTAGGACATATAAACCATGGCCATGATTAGTCGTAGGGCTGACACACTGACAACCATTGCACACAGGCAACTCATGGATGTCTTTGAATGGTTGGAGAAAGCTGGCACAAAGAGAACCCACAGTAACATAGGGGGAACATGCCAACTCCACAGTCTTGGGATTTTAGTCTCCATACTGAGAACACTAACCACACAGCCTCCACGCTAACCAGGCAAATATTAGCATTTAGGTTTTTTCTGCATCACTATATTGTAGGTATATTGTAAAGAGTACCTGTTGCTGTAGGCCAGTGCTTCTCAATTATTTTCTGTTACGCCCCCCCTAGCAAGAAGAAAACAATTTGTGCCCCCCGCTGCCAGCATTTTTAGACACAGTAAACACACGGGTCTTTCCTCGTCTCCCGCTGCAGTCAGAGTGAAGCCAAGAGCTACATACGCTTCATCATATTTCCTGATTTTCCATATTTCACTTTCTTTTGTCTCATTATCTTCGTTTCTCTCCGCCTTTCTTTTCATCCCTGTTTCATGTTGTCTCTTGAGGGTTTGTTTACTGCACTTCATATCACCTGCTCGGTGCAAAAAAAACCCTACACTATAGAGTTAATACTCCCTTTGCACACTCTGACAGTGAGAGCGCCACTGCCAACTACTGTAGTGGATGTGCAATTACACTTTATTCTAGTACGGCAAAAAATAGCATGTTCCCCACTATTTGAGAAACACTGCTGTAGGCAAACCGAAAAACTACAGACTTGTGACAGTGTGTTACACAATTGGCTAAATGTTATTATACATATGGATTCTCATGAGTTTGTTAGAATCTGGCTTGCTGCCATCATGCAGAGTAATTGTACTTTTACCAAATACTGCCACAATATAAAACATTTGAATCCCAATCCTAATCCTTCAGGTCAAGTCTTATGTGAGAGAAATATTCCCTAGTAAAAACATACCACATACTGACTTTCTTATGGTATTCTCTTAGAGGCAGTAAAATTGTGATTTCATGTTGAGAATGCAGGTGTTGTCATTTGACCGTAGCAGATATCTTTTCAATTGGGCAAAACGCTACACATAATTTACACCTAACATGAAACATTATGAATTCTGTCTATTCTTCACGGTCTCCTAACTGCTAAACAATACGGCCAACGTCTCATATCCTTGTATGTTTTAGTCCAGGAACATCTTGAGTAATGCGTGAGCCACATAACAGTTATTTATCACAAAGCTCTGCACACTCATCCCTCTATCTGGGCCTTGGATCAGACCACAGTGTCTGAGCCCAGGAGACAAACCCAAATCCAGCAACCAATCTAACAATAACACAACTATTATGAAAAGAACTTTTATTACACATATAAAATCACATCTGAAATAGACAACGAAGTAAAACATGACACCAGACAGTTTAAATTGGTTAAAATAAATATTGGATTTGTTTAGAGGCAAAAGCTTAAACAGGGAAAGCCCATTTACACACTATGTTGGCTCCATCGGTGAGAGAGAGAGAGCTATACAAAGTGCATTTGGAATTCTTGAATACTGTAGGTAAAACAGTAGAATGAATAATAAAAGTGGTTTATTTACAGAAATAGTGAGATCTTCAACAGGTGAGTTAGTATCGGAGATGAGTCATAACATGATCAACTTCTTTCAAGGATAAATGCTGTAATTACATGTAATGGGAAAATTATTTGAATATAAATAAAGTTGAGTTGCAAAAGCATAATAATAAACAAACAATAATCAATCAATTATCAATTATCGGGGATAATTGACCACCAAAGTAATTAAAAGCGAGGTTGAAAACACTTCGTAATGACAGTTTAAATAAAGTTAATGTATCTGATGTTCAGGCTAGTTTTATTCAAACAGTCCTTGGCTCTGAATGATTCCTTAAATACTATTAATAGCACAAGGCGGGATAACTGCTATTACTATGTCTATGGACGTTTTAATTGTAAAGTACAGACCAAAAGTTTGGAGTTTCCTTTCTTTTCATGACTATTGACATTGTAGATTCACACTGAAGGCATCAAAACTATGAATTAACACATGTGGAAATATGTACTTAACAAAAAAG
>JAVQKC010147399.1:0-18300 GCA_036025475.1 Philypnodon macrostomus | reverse complement strand
AGTTTTAGATTTTATATATATATATATATATATATATATATATATATATATACATTTTTAATTTAACATTTTATTTTATTCAATTATTTACTTTTTTTTTTTCTTCTGATCACAATCCTAGATTTGAGACAAAGCATTAAAAACACTGAAGGTTGTAGTGTACAAATACACAACACAGAGCCTTTAGGAACCACACATGCAGCACCTCTCATGACGTCTTCAAGTGTCACTTGGGTTCATCCTTTTGTCACTTGTCTTCAGAAGCATGCTAACGGCCTGCTGCTTTCTCCTCAGCGACCTTGCAAAACCATAACACAAACAGCGACATCCATATCAGGCCCCAGCTGCCGACATGTCTGCTCAGCAGCATATTTATTTAAACCTGCCTCTGGCGCTCCACGAAGGCCTCGCCGGGGGCCTCCCCGGGTTGTTTGAGAATCCATTCACACCTGCGCATTAAATTACTGACACTAATGTTACTAGTAATGCTTGGACCAGCTCCCACTTTTGAACCCATAAACCTGTAGAAGCTAGTATTGGACATGTTGTCCACATTAAAATCAAGCTTGTGTCTGGTCATGCTTCGTCAGTTTTTTAACATAATTAATGTCATATTTAGTAAGTGTTGTTTTTTGGGCTAATATATTAATTGTCAGCAAATTTGCATGACATAAATATGGTCTGGTGCGAATAGTGAAAGACACTGTAGCCTTAGGAAGTAGAGGGTCTTTATCTGCTGCTTTTGAACTTGAGAGGAGTAGAACCATGAACACCTGCACAACCCCCCCTCTGAAAATACCTGGATGCCTTTCACCTCGTCTCAGGCTGAAGCACTCATCGAGAGAAAAGAAGAAAAGATGCAGTGACAGAGAAAAGAAAGTATCAGAGACATCTCCCAGGTTGTCAGTCTGGGGTCAGAGGTCAAAGGTCGGCATGGAGGGGGCATGTCAGGTGTTAAGTGGAGCAGACAAGCCAACGGAGGGTTTGCTAAATGCTTACCTGACGACCTGCTAACCTGCAGCCAGGTGGGAACACAAAGCACCAGGGTTTACTACAAGATTAGCAACAGACAGAAGATCACAGGAAACACACCTGATATGGATCCAGTACCACATCACTAAACACATGCTGTGCTTTGATATTATTCAGTTTCACACTTATTTAATGACCAGTTTAGTCAGGTCTATTATTGTTGGAATAAAAACAATTGTATTGTTGAGAAATATTTAATGGGAGCTGTAATTTCGTTCCTAATTTTTATTTGTATAATATATTTTATTATTTTACAAACTAATTCAAACTCAGCCACAGAGTGTTCACGATGTTGTCAAAAGGTCATTTGCATTGCAGTCAACTGAAGAAACGGTTGTGGTTAGCCACTGCCCGACACTGCTAACACTGTAGCATATTAGTGTGTTCATAGTGTGAATCTTAATGATGAAAAGACTTAGTGCTGTGTGTGTCTGAGCCTCAGGATAAGGCTGGACAATGGTAATGATGATTTGTGAGAGACAGATGAGGAGGGCTAGGAGGAGTTCTTTAGACAGATACATACTGTGTGGACATGGTATTCAGGTCTCGTGCTGATGATTATTTATTGATGCCTATTGTTGAGTGGCACAGTGTGGAAACAGTGAGTGAGTATGTAACACTTGTAACATTGCCCGGTGAGGATGAAGATCAGCACAGGAACATCATCAGCTCTTTTTAAACATGTATTCATTATTAAAGTTAATAATAAAAATACACTCTGGAATTGGCTCTTTTTTATTTCTTTTTTTTTATTATAAAACTTTTCTAAACAGCACTACTTCAACCATCATCAGCAAAATGACTTAAACATGAGAAGAGCAAATGGTAAGTTAATTTTAATTTATATCACATTATTTTATATTATGTTCACAATCATTTACATTTATAGACTGAGGTTTTTAAATAAAATCTGTAAAATATGCTTAAAAAACATACAATGAAATGTAATGATTTGACCATCTGCATGTTTATATATTTTTTGTTTACTAAGCAGTCAAAGCTGTTTAGAAAAATCATTTATTCTAATAAATATAGTGTTTCATCACTATGAGCCATAGTTATATTTATATGTAGTATATTTGTTAAAATGGCAACATTTTGAAGTGCAGCTATTGTTGTGACTTTGTGATTTTGGCCTTGCTCTTTAAGTTCTTCAAACCAGGAAGTGTTTAACCACGTCTAATTAGCTGAGATTCGCTGGCCTGGCAGTTCTTTTTAGCCGCTGATCTGGCAGGAGTCGTGCCCTCTGGGGTCCCGTCTAATAATTATGGGGCCTCTCACAGACATTTAGAAATATAAGACAAGCTCAATCACAGGTTTCCATTAATTTGTTGAATGTGCAACATAATATTTTCATTAAAAAACAATAATTTATCTTTGCAAATAATCCCAAATAAAAACATGGTAAACGTAGTTATATTCCCTCTGGCCACACCAAACTAAGCTTTTCATCTAAAGTGTCTCAAAAATGTATATGCTAAATTTTACCGTAAAAAAAACTTTATAGTCAAATAAACAAACCTACTACAAGACCCATTTCCTGGTGACAGAGCCTGACTCCCTCTGCTGCCCTTCTTCTGTATACACAGTCCTATCCATTGTACATGAGACAATATTCACCAAATAACAATTCAATTGTATATTTAGTAGGGACACATTGTTAAATTAAGTCTTGACATTTTAGATTGAGATTAACTGGGAAAGCAACTGTTTCTGGTGTGTGGTGTGCAGTTTTAGATCTAGCTTGTCTTTGTGGTTTTCATTATTTTTATTTTCCACAATATTCTTTTTTAACCCTTGTTGCGTGTATGTCTGTCTGTATGTATGTAAAGTGTTAAAAACTGTTCTGATCTGTCCATACAAAAAAGCCTCAAGTGATCTAAAAATGTAAGATAAACACAAGTCAGACATGTGTCACCCTTTTCCCAATTATCATTAATAAGAGGAGTAGTTGGAGGGAGGGTCCTGAACAAAAACACTGGCCGCTGGTCCTCAGTGCTCAAATTAACTTGTCATTGGAGCGTCTGCCTCAATCCTGCACGCTTACGGGAAAAAGACCATTCTGAGTTCAGAGGACTATGTAACATTCAATTACAATTTAACAGCCGCCGCTCTATTAGCCGGTGTCCATTTCAGGGTCGGAGGCAAGAGGTCACGACCTGCTTCTTTGTGCCGCTCAAACAGGTGCTTCGTGAGGCCTAATTTGGAAATGTACGCACAAACGCAAAGATTAGCCTCGATACAAAACACACCTGGCCAACACCATCTCCGCCGCAATCATCATCGCTGGAGTTTGTCTGTCACTCTTTTAGAAAAATACAAACACACGTGGAAATTTCATCTGACAGTCAACAGCTCAAATAAAGATATGTCTCTATCTTTTTGTTTTAAGACATTAAAGTAATTTCTATAATTGTTTGAAACAAGTCCACTTTTCCTAATTCCCACCTGTGTCCTTGACAACGGGGTCAGCGTAGAGCCCTCTCTTGGCAGCTGTGCCAGATGGTGAAGCGTAATAGAAAGTAAAAAGGTGATGGAAGGAGAAGACAGAAGACTTCAATGTCAAATGAAGAATTAGTGTGCTTTTCCTATCCACTGCCCCAATATGACAAGCCCTTAGGCAGCCTAAGTCAGCAGCGAACCTAAAAAATCCCTACCTGTTTAAAGAAGTGTTTGAACTCCTAATTGTCCAGAGCCTTTGGCAAATCAGGGGGTGTTAGCAAGGAGATCCTGTCCAAACAGACGGGAATAAGTCAACGCTCCTCAACCGCTTTGCAAGAACAGCAGTCAAGACAAATAAGAAGCATAAAGAGATTGATGAAAGATGAACAGAGATGTCTGCTGTTTCTGGACATGTTAAACCCACGCCACTTCATATTTGTCCTTTACCAGCTCTGAACAATGTCGTTTTCAGGTTGACTGCACTTTCATGTATGTGTTTGCAGGATGCTAACACAGCTGCATTTGAAAAGTAGATCAGCAACTTGCAATAGTCTGTCATTTACAAACTTAGATTAGAAATATGAATATATAATCTCAATTATTAGTAAACAAATCTGAAACAAAATGTCTATAGAATGAGGATAACAGAGATGTAAGTAGGTCTATAGAATCAGGATAACAGAGATGTAAGTAGGTCTATAGAATGAGGATAACAGAGATGTAAGTAGGTCTATAGAATGAGGATAACAGAGATGTAAGTAGGTCTATAGAATGAGGATAACATAGATGTAAGTAGGTCTATAGAATGAGGATAACAGAGATGTAAGTAGGTGTCAAAGTTATTCTATAAATGAACAGTTACCATACTTGTTAAAATATAGCGTTTAAAACAACAGTGAGACTGTTCTAGCCGGGCTGCAGCCGAGGTAAACCAGTCACAGCTCTCCCATGTGACAAAACACTTGAAAGGTAATATAATCGGACCTAGAGCGCAGATATAGAGCAGGCTACATTTTGGTCACCATAAGAAACCATTGAGCCACTTTGCCTGTCAGCATCCTCTTAACCAGCAATACAAGAGTTAAACCTGGTTCTTATCGACTGCAGGGTCAAATGTAACCAAACAAGTCGCAAAGAAAGTGGGCACCGCTATGTACATGTTCAGTCCCTGTAGTCGTTTAAAAAATAAGCAGACGACGCACTGACGACATCTTGGACCCCACTGGGTATTCAGGAAAGGCTCCAAGCACTCCTGCTGTGGCTGCAGTGTCAACCTTAGGAAGAGCAGCCACAACAAATGCTTTAGCTCTTGTTTAGTTGAGCTCAGTGTCGGCATCAGTGAAGGAATGCACAATAGAAACTGACTGTTTCAAAGCTTTGCAAAAGGCCAGCAACAATGCAAACTGACATTGCTAAATATGTTATGATACTGTATAATAAACAGTGTACTGAAGTTTTATTATATTACATGTCCTCAGTCAAAAAGAAATGTCAGAGGAGAAACTGGATAAAACTCAATTTTCCACTTTTTTGATGGTGTGCTTCTTTCCTCACAAAGAGGCATGCTATGACTTGTCATAGTCCATTACAGATGCAATCAGACCACGTCTCCTCCTCAGCAGCTGGCAAAAGGCCCCTCCATTCATCACCACATCACGTCGACTCAGACCTTTCTCCATTATTAGTGTTAATACAAGGCCATAGGACAAGGAAAAGCAGGCCTGGCAGACCTCAAAAAAGCCCAAATGTCATTGCGTGACACGCAGCCAGCTGCCGGCCACTTTGATACGCTAGGCTGATGCTTATTTGATCATTTCATTAGAAAATTTGGTCTAGGTGTCAAAGAGGTTCCCTATGTCTGTGCAGCAGCTATTAGGCTCAATTATAGCTGCCAGAAAGATGGTGAACTGAACTGGCTCTGTGTGCTGCATTCAGCATGGCCTTAAAGAGCCACTGAGAGAGTCACAGAAATTGCTATTCATAACACTTAATGACTTATGAATTAAGTTTTCCTCCTAATTATTCTTAATAACACAGGTAACAAAACCTAATTGCATATTTGCCTTTGGATTCAATTAGCTAGGATATTTCTTTGAACTTGCTGTGGTGTTTCATAATAATAAAAAAATAAAAAAAATAAGATGCCATCTCTGACAAACAACAATAACTATGAAACTACTGATAACTGCTTTAGTAGAAACAGTGTCTCAATAATTACACATTTATGAAGTATCACTACACTAGTAACCATTTAGCTTGAGCAGTAAATTATTTAATGCTAACATTTTCTTTTCAGTGACATACGTATAACCCTGAGGAATAGCAGTCACAGCAGCATTACTATTTCAAATGTCAATGTGATTCAAATTGCCTGTATGACGTATGCGTTCATATGTCCTGGTTCTTATTTTTTGGATCCACTTACAGATTAGATGTAATAGACATGCCGGGAAATGTGCAGCTAAAGGAATGTCAACCACATGTTCAAAAATAAATAGACCTGGGAGAATTGAAACAAGCACTCATAAGGTTAATCAAATCTAATTATTTCATGGTTTCTCAGCTTTGGGCAGCCAACGTTTTGCCTGTCATTTTATTATTGTAGATTTCTTGTGAGCAACAGTAATCCAGGCATAACTAGGCCCTGTCAAACTAAATTAGCTGCAAACAGATGTAGAGCAGAGTGAGAGGGCGCATTTCTCACCTTTTTCATAACATGCTCAGTAAGGCTGCATACCAGCACCACATGGGGAAATTAACTAATTAGAAAATGGAGGGTCGGCAGATTTGGCCTACTCTCCGATTACAGAAAACACTTTTGGTCTGAGGTGTTTTTGTGGTTGATGGTGGCAGGTACAGAGAGAGAGAGAAACCCCTACTTGAATACTAGGAGCAGTAGCTTGGCACTGAGCAGTGATTATCAGAGTGGCCAGAACAAAACCTGTGAAAAGGTTAAGCAGTGAGGTCTGTAGTGCTTCCTTCTGCCTGATACATCGGGAGGCGTCGCTGTCATGGCACAGACCCAACTAGAAGAGTGTGAGTGCTCTGGGGCCGAGGCTACAGGAATGACTGCCTAATGCTGCCTCTGTTCTTTAATGGACTCGTCCGTCTGCATAGTGGGCGAGAAACATCACATCTTCATATTCCCCACACGGGGCGGTTTACGCCCTCCTCATCTGATGGTGTTACCTTTCACGTTTCTAAATGGCTCCATCTCTTTTGCCCCAAGAATAAGAGTCCTATCAGTGAAATCAAAAGTGATTACACAGCTCACCAGTCATGTCAGATCTCTGTGGCTGTGGGAAGTATGTAATGCATGCCGCAGCCCCAAAGTCTCTGTTTATTCAGTGAAAGTGCTCTGTAATTTATTTAAAATAATCTATTTTAACAAATAAAGAGGTCATTGAGTGAGCGCATTGCTGCAGGCACACATTTAAATACCTCTTTAAGAGTCTGACTGGCTGACAGGAGGCCGAGCTGGCTGGACCCAGAGGGTGCAGAGGCAGCCCTACTGCTCTGAACAAAGTGATTCACCAACATCTCAAGCCTCAATCACATGGTCAGAGCCAGTACTTGACCAATGTTGATTTTAAACGGGACACTGAGCAGCGATCAGCAAGGCAAGCCCTATACCCCTCATCTTATTCAGATGCACACTTTGATTCGTATCCAAGGGGTTTGTTTGAAGAGGGGGTGGGCTCAGGCCCTTGTGGATGTTTGGAGCACTGGAGTAAATATGAAGGATGGGATTACAAGGAAAGCCTCTCAGCAATTTTGAAGAGCTTGAAATAGAGCTGGTTTTTCCTGCATACCAGTGCATCTGTCCACTTGCTCAGTGCGGTAGCTTCAGCTGCTCAGGTGCACTCCATGGACATTATGTGTGTGATAAATCCTGACTTCACTGTAAAGCAAGGTCAAAAAGAGTAGTAGAACTGTCATAGACTCAGGTACGTACAGCCAAGAACTTTGCTTTATTTGGACTTGTCTGGCCTTATTTGTTTGTACACCACACAGCTTTACACTTAGGAAGATGTTGAGCAAAGTTTCCCACTACTTAAAAAGCCCACATAATATAGTTTAATATTCTGGCCAACAATAGTCTCATCAAAGCTGCCTTCTTCCATTAAATGTTTTTTCCCATGCCACATTTCGGCAGAGTCATCCTGGACAAGGGAGGGAGCACACAGACTCACTTGCCAATGAATCACACACATTCAGTAGACGTGTGAGGCTCAAGAGCTAACAAAGCGGCTAATTTTTGAGCACACACAGAGGGAGAACGCTGAAGACTGACATTTCACCAGACGTCTCTACAAAAACAGTGGTGGAGCATGACTGGCATCTGGTGCAATAAGTGGTTGGTTTGTAGCTGGTCTCCTCTGTTCTGGCCAAGGAAAACCCGATTTAGTGAAACCACGGCTTCCTAACGTCAAGAGGAGATGCAGAAATGAGCTACGTAGTGTAGAATTGTGTCATTTCATGCAATTATGAGATTTTCACAGAGGAAATATAGTGAGATTGTGATTCTCTCATGTATTAAAATATTCACCATTTGTTGATTAAAGAGATCTTCTGATGGTGAATAGCACCATATGTACAGCTTACATTGTGGTTTGGTTAAGTCCATAAGGGCAAGGCTGATAGATTACTTTACTAATGATTTTGGCCTGAGAAGGAGCTTGTTTTAAAAAGCAAGTCAGTTTAGGTTTCATACAATGTTATGAATTAGCCAGGTTATGTGTAGAGCTTCTCTTCAGCGGCCCAGCAGAGTGCTCGATTATTTCATGTTCTTGTTTTACAAATGTGTCTTAATCTGCAGAGCAAAGAAACAAGAAATTCTATCAGCACGACCAATTTTCAAAACTTCAAGCAACTCAATTTTTTCATTCACAAAAAACATTTCATGCTGGCCATCGCTGTTTTTTTTTCCAATCATTTGCGCAACTGAACGTAAGATAATATAGTGCTTCACATGTGAGATGTTTGCATGTACTGTACCACCGGTAGAAGATGTGCTTCATGATAGAGCCCACCCAGACTGCAGTGTTGTGAAGGAGTGTGGCTCTTACCTCCCTTCGGGGGCAACAAGGTCCTGTGTCCACATTTCTAACAGGCCTGTCACTCACAGTAGGGGAGAAAGAGTTCTGTCTTGGGGTCAACACTTATGTTCTCCAGCTAAGAAAGCAAGTCCGGCTCTCAGAGGACAGGCAGCAGTTAAACACAGCGTGCTTTGTGTTGCATCTCTACGGGCAGCAGGGGAGGAGCCCGGAGATGAGCCGAGAAGATGTGAAACCTGAAGGTGAAGAGGAACATTAGTACCTAATACCAATTCAGATATGAAAAATATTCACTTTATAAAACCAATGAAAATACTGTGAAAAAGGATTTACATTAACAAAAGCTAAGTGTTCTCATGAAAACTTAGCGTATGCCTTTTTTACGTATGCCAGATGCACTTTTCTGACACAAAATCGTTAGTAACACATATGGTACTATAACATATTAGATTTTTTGGCACCCATGAAATGGTAAAATACTGACTGATATGGTGATAAAAGTATGGACTGGAGGAAGCTAGGGGCTATACATAAAGAACATTTCATGAAATAAAGAAATAAAGAACACTGCTGATTCACAAATTATTATTATATAAAAAAAATAGTATTAGATCTGTATTCTTCCCAGTTCTTGTGTCTGCTGCTCATTTGTCAGACTTTGAACTTCTAATGAAGTTAGTGAGATTAGTGAGCACAACAGTGGTTTTGATAGAGATAAAAGAAGCACGTTCAGGCCCGACACAACTCTTAATGTAATTTGGCACATGTTGCTATGTGCTTCTTGTGGTGTAGGGTTTCTTTTAAGTGGCTAATGCCTGTGGTAGGTGAGCACCCATGGGGGACACGAGAGGTCAGTGTGTTTAGAGGAAGCATGGAATAGGTGGGCGATCTCCCTGTCATTCAGCGCTCGTTCATCTGGACTCTGTGACCTTTGATCTCACACAGACACATTCTCTAAAAACATATCTTTTACACATTTGGTCCAGTCATTCCTTTCTATTAAATGTATATACTTTAGATAGAACAAGATAATAATTTGGACATTTAGAGTACTAGTATTCATTCAATATGGTTTATGTACGCAACATGAGATGTCCATTACATTTGATGAAAACATTTCTGTGGTTGTGTATATTTGGAGAATGTATGTCATCTATACGGTTCATATTAATCACTAGTGGAACACATCGAAGGTTAAGATAATGTCCAAAGTGTCAAAAAAATTCAAGGTTATCTTGGGACTTTAAGCAGGGCTTGAGCCTTTGTCACCTGAAGCATTCACCTGATACCTGTTGTTTGTCTTTTTAATATACCCTCCCTTTATACGTATTACAAGGTGCACATGTGGTACAAACCTTTGATTAGAACAATTTTAAATTGCTGTAAAAGTACTTTGACCAGTTGGCGAACACCTGTTGGTAATTACAGTTGGTCTCAGGACAGAGAACTCATGACATTTAATATTTCCTCACCACTTGAACAAATAAGCTATAATAACTGCAAGACACTTGACCACACGAGTGGTGGAGATGCAGCTTGAAAGGAAGCGCACACTTGATGTAAATTAATCTTTGCATAGTATTTTTACTCAGTAGCCTATGTGTTGGAAAAAGGTATTGAGTTAAAAAACACACCTCCCACCAATTCTAAACCACAAAAACTTAAACAGCGAACAAACATTATAAATCACTACTTAAAGAAGTTATAAACACTCACAAACACCATTCCCTGCACATATCTTACGTTCACACAGTCGATGCACAGCAGAGGTGTTACAGAACTGCAGAGCATCAAGAGACATTCACAAAACACTCATTAACTTCTTTTACAAAGCTGCCTTTGTGACATGCCAGACCCTTGGCTACTCGGCCCTGCACTCTGCTGTACTTTTACTTCTGAGTATACATGGTCAATTTCTGTGCCAATGAGAACACCAAATAGGATTAGCTTGCAGTATGTAGTTATCTGCTCATTTTCTCCATTGTCACTGGGAATATTGTGAGCAAGAACCTAAATGTGATTTTTGGCTCCATTTTGGGGGATTTTAATTTGGTGAAATCCAAAAGGTTGTTTCCAGAGCATTTGTAGGTTATATTAAATTGATTAAAACAACGTAACAAATTATTGGTTTAGTAAATTCTAAAACAATAATAATCGGACAAAGCCTAGAAATTGCCATTCTAGAGAGAAGAATCATTTCTGAAAATGGGAATGTAACAAAATCACTACGTTTTTTGCTTTCTTTCTTTAATCATGTCAAATTTGGAATATCTGTGACTTTTACAAAGAAAACCTGCACGTTATGCATGTTACATTTAGAAAGTTGAATCCGCCAGTTTTGCAGAAGCAAGCTGCAGTAATGAATTGACCACAAGGCTGTGCTTCCTGCGTGCCCTCTGATCAAAGTGAGGAACATGCTCAGGTTTCATGGGGCAGCAGTGGAGGCAGCTCTGCTTGTTTCTCTTCCTGCAGATGAGTGCAGGGACACGAGGAAGAGGTCAGTGGCACACCGGGGGATTCCCTGACAGACCTTATACCAAAGACCACCAAGGTGACGGCTCGATGAGGTGACGAGCTGCATTCTTCTCTGTGCTCCCCCAGGCCAGTGCAAACACAAAGAGGGTGCAGACAGCACAGCGACTGGATACTCTGGATGTACATTGTTCTGAGCAGTGAGAGCCCATCTGATGCATGGCATTACAGTCTATGTGGCCACTGTGCAGTAGCTGAAAAGAGGCTCTAGTCAGAAAGCTGGCTGTTTTATAAAGACATACTTGTTGAGTTTGACTGCAGTTGAGTCAGGAGTGCAAGGATGGAGGGGAACAAGTTTCATGATGGATGATAGAGAAATAAGTATCTGGGCTGGAGGAAACTCTTAATTACCAGATGGGAGGCAAATGCTCAGTCATTCCATGGGGACTTCTTAGAGGCTCAGCCTCATGAAATGAACAGTGTGGTGATGGAGCACCTTCACCAACCACAGTGCACAAGCCGCTTGACTCTTTCACCACATGCTCCCTCTACATGCCACGAGCCATCACATAATCAAGTGCTTCTCTTCTCACACCAAAAAGACACCCATCTGAATACATCTCCTCTCATTTATTGCCTTGTAAAAAGAATTTTGGTCAGTTTTTGCAAAAGTGTGTGCTGGTTTCCCTGACATAGTGCCCCATTCATCATTGGCTGTAGGGAGACCTACTGCTCTTACATTTCCTGTAATTTGAGTGGCAGAGGTCCAAAGGTTGGCATCAACATTAAAAGACAGCAGGAAAAATGAAACATTTCCAGACAGTTGTTTGCTTTTGCCAACTAATATTTTTTTGTAATCAGGTACAGTCCAGCAGGTTGGTGTCTTTGTTTGGTTATAAACCAATTTTTCACCTTTATACTTTCAACTTCCTCTTGAGTCAAGAGGCCCCTGTGGCGCCCTAAATTCTCTCCACAAGCTTATGGGCCTTGGTGGTGAATCTGGGCCTGTGAAGCATAATTCTCCCTGTCAAAACACAGAGGAAACTATGATGCTGTGCCACAGTCCCACACTGCTGAACTCTAATAAGCCAACAGCCATGAGGTCATTTTTAGTGTTTGCTTGTTAACTTTTATTAAACTAGACTTTATTGTTGGTTTAAATCAGTTATGAGAGTTAGATTGCTGTAAATTTGATACCTCGAACACCATAGTTTGTTAGTTTTATTGATATATTGTATGTAATTGTACATCTTCACATCACTTGACCACTGTCTTAAAGTATGCTGTTTTCAAGATGATGGCCTGTAATGTATTAAACCAGTACTAAACAAAACAAACCCTTATTTTGGTCATTCAGAGTTATGTTTGTTTTGTGAGTGCAACGCTGAGTGCATAGTTTAGACAGTTTAAAAAGAGAAACAGGACTAAAAAAGGAGCTTTTGATGGAAGTGCACCCAGCTGTGAGCGGAACCTGACACATGGGAAGTATAAATAAAGTTGATTATTTTGCTACCATTTCAACAAACACTCACTAAATGGGAGATTTTATTTCAAATTAGTCGATTATGAGAAATCAGATGTAACACTAACCAGAGATGATGGATGTTAAATTAGTTTTGGTTTAGTTTGATTTAGATGTTACACAGGTTTTCCTAGAACAAGGCTGTGCTTCATTTTGAAGCCCACACCTGCTGAGTGGTAATATAAGCTCATAAATATTTAATGAAATAAGTGTCAAAAGAGAGGTTGATGTCAAAGTTTTTACGCTTTAGCATTTAATCGTGTAGAACATACATTTCTAGATATATGATAATGTTGTTTATACTCATTATAATATGATTGCACCCTTAGGCTTCAATAGATTGACACAAACAGCTAGTGAATACGTCACTTTCAAAGGCCTTTTTATTGGCTACAAATAAATGCCTTTGCTCTTGACCATCACATACATTAAGATGTTTTCTTTTTCAGAGCAGTCAATCATTTGATCTGACATACAAAAATACACCAAGACACTTAGCAAAGAAAACCTCATTTATAATGCACTTCAGTGTTATTCACGTTATGAAACATGTGGATGCTGGATCAAAGCACTTTAGCCAGTGTTTGCTTTAAATAATGAAATAACAATTTAAATTAACACTTCAATTATGTTTAAAAACAGAGCTGGCCTGTGTGACGAAAGTTCAACTGCTTAAGTGCGGGCTGTGCCTGGGGTAATAATGAGTGGACAAGCCAGTGAGGAAAAACTACCCTAACACAAAACAGTGCTAAGAGCATTACCCTGCATGGTGGGTGCGTCAAGAGACCTTCTCTTGTTTACTTTGAGCTGGCTGCCTTTTAAAATTGATAGAACGCAGGTTTCCTCTTGTATTCATGAACTGTGAGTCTTGGATGCTACGTATAACATGAAATATTTGTGTGGGAACATCATCATGGTTCCAATATATTGGCGATGGCAACAGGGCATAAGGGCTTCCCTATTTGTGCCACATGATGAGAGGGTGTATTTTCTACTGGCGCCAGAGGCCCTGTGCACCATGGTCTGATTAAACGGCTGATCACAGGTCCGTGCTGACAGTGGGCGTGTCTCACAGACAATGAGCTTGTAGCTTGGACTCAAAATGAGAAAAGGATGGGACGTCTGGATGTCTGTTGTGATCATCTGTAAGTTCATGTTAAAAGTGTCAACTCCATTGCTTTAATACTGGCCAAAAGTGGTTCTAAATAACTTGACTGGCACATACCTGCATAGTTAAATATTTAAAGGGTCATTTCACGCAAATCACAAAACAGATTATACAGATTATACTGATTATACGTATACACACAAGCGTAACTAGTAAAACAGGACTTTAATTAAGGCTGGTGGTCCTTACTTTTCATCTTTTAACAGGTCATTCTCTTAAAAGCCAATTAGTTTGAATAAATAAATAAATATAATAATAATATGAATCAATATTTAGAGGTTGCTCAAGGCCTTTCAAGTTTAACACATACTATGTATATCCGGGATATTATGTGATACATTGTGTGCTAGCATGTACAATTGTTTAATAATATTGCTTATGGCAGCAATGGACTTATCGGACTATGCAGTCAATGTGTACAACTTTGGGAAGCACCGATACTGATACTATAGCTGGGTCGATACTGAAGCCGATATTATTATACTTTAGCCTAATTATGAGCAGATGAATAATGTAGCAAATATCATTGCTACATATATATACATTTAAAAAACATAAATGTTACATTTTGAAGGTCATTTGGTCTTAGTTATATCATATTTTAAGTTTACTATTTCTGATTATACAAAGTTAGGAAAGAAATCTATATATGCCTTTAGTTTTTGCATTAGTATCGGTGAATATCGGGTATTGGTCGCTTCACAAAGCACAGATATTGGGATCGATAATGGGACCGAAAAAGCTGGATTGGTCTGGAAGTCATTGTTGACCAATAATCAGGACCATCGGATTCCCTAACTACTAATCACCAAAACTGTATTTTATCACGATGCTACATCATTCTGTCATACAAGCATGACATAGTAAGATGTTGTTTACCACATTACCACAGTGCCTGTGTTATTAATAATAATATTGCATTTTATTTTTTTGCATGTTCTTAAATGCAAAAAAGCAATATCAATTCTGGAAATATTGAAAAGCTTGGAGCAACCTCTAGATATTGTAGGAAATGTGCACAGTATGTTCTGATTGATATCCTAACACATTTAGAGGGCGAGAGTTGAGCATTCAAAAAAACATATTTCTGACCCCAGACAAGGACCACCCCACTATGTATGATGAATGTTAGAGCTTAAATTAAAGTCAGAATATATTCATACAGCTAACATACAACATACAATGCTCATGACTGTGGCCTTCTATAAACCTGCACACGGTAAATATTATCCAACATTGTTTGTATGTTCACTGGGGTCTGTGGAACAAAGAGGTAACATTTAAACATTAACTCCAGGTTGGATTTGGTCTCAGTTACTGTATATCAAAATAACGGGTTGCGTGTGTTTGACTTTTTGATGTAGTTTGGATTTAGCTTTCCCCACTTCATTCTACCATTATTTATCGCCCCTGACACTCTGCGCAGGCCCACAGGAAGTGAAGCGTAAGTGCAACAGGAAAAGGGAAAGGTGGATGGTCTGATCCCCGGCATGTAAATCAAGCTTTTTTTATGAGGCCGGCCACCCTGAAAGATGAAGTGCTCTTGTTGTGAGAGAAAACAGTGCAGCGGTACACATGTCATAACATTGACACCTAGAAGGGGGTCATCTGGGATCCATTCTCAGGCCACAGCTCTTATGTGCCCTCTTCGACTGAGACACTGCCACCGTCTCCAGATCTTCAGGACACTCATCTCATTTTAGTGCCCTGTGCTTTTGTCCACCTCTGTTTGGTTCCTTACTATATCAGACTGGTGCACTGCTTCTTTTATGAAAACACAACGGGCCTCGGTAGTCCAGAATAACAAGCTACCACAAGAATCTACTGCCCTGCCCTCTGTGGACTCGCTCACACAACCAGCGCTTTTACACCATTGTCAAAACCTCCTTATACTGTCCTTAGAGTCACTGTCACAGTCCTAACGGCTAATTAATATATTTTGACTTACCGAGTGCTATAAACAAATCTGACCTGAAATTAACATTGGGCCAAGAGTCCGGAATAAGAGAGACTTCTAAAGTGGATATATTTAGATGTTTCCGTGTAAAAGGCTGCACTGTGTTGAATTACTTAATGGTCATGTCAACAACAACATGTGTGTGTTGGAGGGAACACCTTGTTGTTTGTGTAGAAACAGTTTGTCACATTGCATTAGTTCACGTGAAGCACTTTACCTTTAACCAGGTTAAGTCCGCA
The DNA here is from genome assembly GCA_036025475.1 of Philypnodon macrostomus. Taxonomy (NCBI): domain Eukaryota; kingdom Metazoa; phylum Chordata; class Actinopteri; order Gobiiformes; family Eleotridae; genus Philypnodon; species Philypnodon macrostomus. Next base: position 2,411 of record JAVQKC010147399.1, on the reverse strand, counting down.
CACTTTAACATTTCATTATATGTGGATACTTTCCATCTTTATTTGCTAAAAATGCCAACGAGACTTAATGTTGAAACTGATCTAACTGAGGTCTTTTTCAAGAAGCTCTGAGTTTACCATTATAAAGTACAATGCGGTTTATTTACACTTACACTCACTTGCACTGCGCGGCATGTCTGGCACAGGGACACGTTCTTGCTGAGCAATTTAACTGCCGTTCACCAGCCACAAGGATTATCCAAACTGAACAGACAGGAGCTAGAAAAGAGAAAGTAATAGCAGATTGTTAATAGCTAATAGTTAGCCCCCCCAAAAAACATCATTATATTATTTTATATTTGAATTGTGTCTGTTTTTATTAAGAGACTAATTCTAGAAAGACTGTTGTTCAGTGTATGTGTGTTATTTCAATATCAGTATTAGGTTATATTATTACTGTAAATACTACTTTATACGTTTACATTTCTAATTTGTGTTGTAACTTACTGAAATAAATATTGTTATTTTATCATGGAAAAGTATTTTGAGTAGGTCATTACACTGTGGTCTCTCTTTCAAGATTTTAAAAGATCATTTAAAATTTGAAATGGAGTTGTGCACACACAAGCAGTATTTGAATTTGATGAAAGTATATTTGTAGCCAGTGTGTATATATATATATATATATGCTAGGAGTGTTTGGCTTGGCATTTCTCTGTTGATAATTTATGACTCATCTGGTGTAAATATTCTTTAGATGGTAAAAAATGGGGTTATTTCTGGATGATCTTATTCATAGCTCAGTGTAAATTAGGAGGATTGAAGTCATGTTTCTCACAGCAAATAGGTATATGGCATTGAGTGGTCAATATAGGATATAACTCACAGTACTGTAATATACAGTTTCACTTTTACTTGTATATTAACAGATTACATCTCAATTGCTCTGGTCACTACACCTTTGGAAGAAGAAAAAAAATGAAATTGTAGGTGTAGATGTAATTGCTTTAAGTCATTAATGTCTCTCATATAGCACTGCCTGGGCATTAAAAAGTGGTGCTGAAAGGTTTCAGTTAGAATATTCAGAGGCTGGAGCGAGCAGGTCAGTGAATGTTTCATTATATCTAATGTTGCCTTCCCTGAAGCGCTCTCCAAAGTAAGCCAGCTGCGTGAACTGCCGCTCCAAATGTTCAACCCCCTTGTGACCACTTGGAGCAAAGCAACTCTCCACTTTCTTATTTTTCCCCTCAAACGAGAGCCTCTGCATGGATTATGTGTGTGAACACAGAGGCGCTTTTTATTTCACTTGATTTTCACTTATACATTTAAAAGGGTAGGGTTTCACCCCAAAAAACAGACTTGACATGATGAAAACAGGACTAATATTTTTTAATTGATTAAGAGTGATGATGATTAAGAGTTTGTGTCTTTTTTGCCAGTACTAACACAACTTTATTTTGTGTTGTGAGTCAGGATGTATGGTCAAGGAGCATGGTGAATTTTGTAAGTTTAGGGTATTATGTATTAATGGTATAAAACAATAATACTATATGTTTGATATATATGTGTGTGGACTCTTGACTGGTACCGTGTGGTTTTAGTTTTATTTTTCTGAAGAAAATGAGAGGTTGTGCCTTGGTGTCACTGTGGATGATGTTAATTGCCTCCATTATTGCCTTAAATGGTTAATGACAGTGATTTGGTACACTCGGAGCTTTGTCAGTGTGCACACTAAGAGCTGTGCGTAAGCCATGCTGCAGCCGGCTGCTGGTTCTGCTTTGATTTCTCGCTCCGGCATGTGCGAAGACTTAGCGGCCGAGCTCCAGACATCTGTTGAATATTAGGGGCAATAACAGCTGGGCGCACCTCAAACATGGTCACCCACTTCACCTCACTGTGTCTCTGAGGATAACCCCAGCTGCCTCACACTCCAGATGACAAGTGCCCGCTGAGCTCAGGCCTGTCCTGGATGAGCCCAGCACACTCACTTCCAAACAATCGGAATCAGAAATCCTTTCCTAGTCTTTCTCCTCCTGTCCCGCTGTGCCTGGGAACAAAGTGGGTGGTATACTGTGATTTCACCACCATGATATCCCACCATGTTATATTTCCCATAAACTGTCAGTTTGTTATTGAAATACATTTTAGCTCCACAGTGGTTGTCAGTCAACCTGTCTTCTAGAGTGTCTGTTAAAATAAAATGCTGTGGACATAAATCACAAACATTCATTATTTAAAAAAAAGATTTTGCAAAGTGTGTTTTAATCGATAAAGTGGGAATTCAGGTTAAAACACTAAACTAACAAACACAACTACAGCTTCTGAATCACATGACGTTTGTTAAAACACTAAACTAACAAACACAACTACAGCTTCTGAATCACATGACGTTTGTTAAAACACTAAACTAACAAACACAACTACAGCGTCTG
>JAVQKC010147392.1:0-13524 GCA_036025475.1 Philypnodon macrostomus | reverse complement strand
ATGGCAGAACATACCCTTGTTGTGGCGTATTCATTAGAGTTCTGGTGTCTTCTGCAGTGAATAAATAATAACAGACACCATCATAACTTGAGGAATTAGAAGTTCGTAAACCCTGTTGCGTTAGTTTTTTTTATATATATTTTGGCATCTCTGGCTTCAGTTATTCGCAGCATTGGGAAGCAGCGTCCCTTTTTTCTCTGTTTTTTTTTTTTCAGTCTTTCCCTGGACGCGTTGAAAGGAGGTGGATTCTTGGATTCAGAAGTATGCTCAAGGGAGGCAGCAGTAGCACCATGGCAGCAGCAGCTCTCCTTTTAAGACAATCAGCTCAGCACTGGAAGCCCAGAAGGATTGGTTCAGCTGTCCTTGGAAAAGTAAGGCCACATCCACAACCTCTGAGTCATCATTTAAAACAGCACTGTAGAAGGCGTATCAATGACAAGAACTTTGAAAATGATTTTTAGATGCACCGTTTATGAATGCACTGCAAAAAAGTATCAATGCTGTAGTGTTTTTAGCAAAATGGGTAAGAAAAGACCTATTTTATTGTAGTGGTGGCTGATTTTTAATTTTATGGCCAGTGACATTACCACATTTGGTCATTTACTTCATCTACTGGATACAAAGATTCAGGTAATTTCTGGAATTTGTTCTGCAAAGTTTTGTGATAATTAGATTTGAAAGAATACTATATAGCAACAAATAATAAATAGAACAATTGACTAAATAATATAAATGTAGAAAATTAAAAGCTACGGTTAGGGTTGGACAATATGGTAAAAAAATTATTGAGTTAATCCATGGTCACTATATTTATATAATGGATATTTTTTTTCTTTCACAGAAGATTACTGCTGACAGTGTCTTCATTAAACAGTTTTAAATAAAAATTCAATGTACATCCAATCCAATGTTAATCAGATACTTAATACTATTTATTTTTCTTCTTTTTATTCATTTGAACACTGGCATTGTTACAGTAAACATGATGGTGAACAGCAGAGCATAAATGCACTGTAGCATGATTGTAGCATGATTGTAGCATGATTCAACCATCTTCCCGGGTTAACAGATTGTCATAACTTCATATCAACATATCACACACTAGCTAAGTTTCACTTTTCAATCTTCAGTGCTGTTTTTAAATGAGCTCTTGTTGGTGTGGACACGGCCTCAGATATAAGACAAGAGGTCCAGTAAAATGACTAAAGAGGGAACATCACAGCCTTAAAAAGGAACAGGTTTGAGGCATTATTTTGTCTGAAGACTGATTATTAAACCTGTCCAGAAGAAGGGCAGCAGACCTGGTTCCCACAGTGCTTTGGAGCTGGGGTATTGAAAACTAAAAAAAAACTTAAAGGGGTTAAAACACGACTAAAATAATAGAGATGCAACAGTTTAATGAAATTGTATATTGTTTTGTTTAATTTGACATTTTTGGCAAAGTCAGCTTTCAAATGTAAATCTTGTTGTGTTTCTTCTAAGTGTGGCTCAGTGGTAGAGCGGTCATCCTATAACCAGAGGGTTGGCAGGTCAAATCCCGCTCAAAATTGTGCATACTGTGGCTGTGTCCTTGGGCAGGACACTTAACCCACATTGCATTTGAATGAATGTGGTTGATTGGTTGTGGTCAGAGGGGACTATAGGCTTCTGACTTCTGTCAGACTGACTCAGGGCAGCTGTGGCTACACAAGTAGCTTACCACCACCAGTGTGTGACTGTGGTGTCAATTAATAATGCAATCAATTGTAAAACGTGTCTTTGATTGTTTGAGGAAAAACACTGTATAGAAGTATTCATTAATATTATTATTGTTATATTTATATTTTGCTGTATACATTTTGTACTTTCAGCAACAATTTGTGCCAATTCCAAACCCACATAGAAAGTAGTAATTGATCTACTCTTTTTTCTGTGTTTGACAGGATGAGACATACCAAATCATAATTTCTTTGGGTACTGTTACATCCCTGTTAAAAAATAAAATAAGCATAAATAAATTTTCCACAACTTTCCAGATGTATATTCCAGATTTTCCAGGCTGCGTGGGAACCCTGAGCAGGTCTTTGTATTATCTAGCGGGTATGGAGTTCTCCCTGGCCTGCGGTTTGCCTTTGGGTGTGGCCGACACCACTTTGGGCCTGAGGCGGGAGGAAGAGGCGTCCTGGGAGGCGCTGCGTCTCATGCCTGCGGCGAGGGTGTGGTTTCGGGGAGCGGTGATGACGGGCATGGTGGGCTGCCGGGACGGTCTGTGGGGGGAGGGGCTGTCCGTGCGGGTGTGGGCAGAGTGAAGGAGGCGGAGAGGCGTTCGTTGACTGCCAAAAGAAACTGCGCCAGCTCGCGGACAGGAGGCCGAGGACGAGCGAGCGGGGAGTGGTTTACTGGGTTTAGGCTGAGAGCTCACAGTGAGGAAGGCAACTCTCGGAGATCTGAGAAGAGAGAGGGCCAGAGGGTTAGACATAAAACTAAATAGAGAAAAAAGTAAATAATATCGTCGTAGAGGTGAATCTGTAAAGTATCAATCAGGACTGTAAATGAAAAGCTAAAAATGAAGGCCAAAAAAACAAAAAAACAAAATTAGGATCAAACCACTCTTACCCGCTGGTAGCTTTGGCTCCGCTTGTCTCTAGTGAGGCCCGGGGGGTGTTGGCTGCAGCAGTAAGACCAGCCAACGGCCTCCTGATCGGGGTGACCGGACGGGGGATCCTGCTCCTGCTCTCCCTGGACTCCTGCTCCTCCCTCAGCCTGGAGGTCCTCTTGGACTCATCTGAGGTGTGGTCATCCTCCGAGCCGGTGTTACGCCTGTCTTCGTCACCCGATGAAAGTGATGACGAGGTTCCCGACAGCACCCTCCTCCTCATCCAGCGACCCTGCTGTTTCTGGACCAGCAGGCGGGCAAGGTCCAGCTGTCTTGCCCGCCTCTGGAGGCGGGCCGACAGAGATGAAGACTGCTCCGAACCAGAGTCCTCTTCTGAAATCAAGATCGGGATCCTGCTCCGGAATTCTGCTTTGGGTTTTTCTTCCACAGTCACCGCCGTCTGTCCTTCTGACACCTGAGTCTCGACTGCTTCTAACTTTACAGTCTCCTGTAAACACAATGAAGGTAAAGTGCTTTATTTGTCTGCTGCGACTGATCGTGCTTCCACTATGGGCTAAACCGAAACCTACACAGACACAGGTGAGAACATGCAAACTCCACATTTCCAGTCTGGTACTCAAACCCATAACCTTGCCTGTTGCCAATGCAAAAACAGTACCAGTCTTACTTTAATTGCAATAAAATATGAGTCTAGACCTGTATAATTACATTTTAAAAAGCTAAAACTAATATAATGTCATTTAAAAGGTGCCTTGAGTAAAGAAACAGTACTTATTCCTCACCAGTGCCTGTATCGGGTCCTGAACTGGGGAGACCGCTAGGATCTCCAGAGTCGGGCCATTTTCAGGTGGAATCTTGTCTGGACTTCCTTCAGGTTTAAGTAGTTCATCGTCTCCCGTCTGGCTCAGAATGGCCATGACCTCAGTGTCTTTGGCCGAGTGTCCATTGGAAGACATGACATTGAGGTGAGACGTCTCTGCTATGTGGATGAATGTGCGCTCCACTTTGGTGAAGGGAGGAGAGGCCGGAGCGATGGGCGTGGAAGGGCGCAAATCAGACCTTAAAGCCGGCGAGAGGCGTCCGGTATCGGGGGCCTCGAGCTGCAGCGCCTCCCCAACCATTCCACGTTCATTACGGGGAGTCAATGCACAAGCCGTGGCAAGTTCTGGCTCTAAACCTGCATCCGAAGGGGACTTTCGGGTGTCACCGGGAGAAAACAACACCAACGTTTTCGAAGCATCCTCCAAATCTTGGTCATTGTCTGCGGCAGAAACTTTAAATCCCCTTTGGTCTTCTGCCATGAGAGTAGATTGGGCCGCTTCCTGGCTGCGCTCTGTGCTCTTCTGACTGGCCTCACTGTTGGAATCGCTCTTGGTGACATCGTCGTCTCTAGGTCCCGAGGCCTCAGGAATGTCGGCCTGTTCCGGCGTGGCGAAACTGCGGCGCGGAGGTAGAGTCCCGGTTAGCACCACGGTGAGGAAGTCGGCTCGTTTGGCCTGGAGCTGAGGCAAGATGTGGAAGTGCTGCTTTTCGTCATCCTGGCCTTTGGTGCGGTAGTCCGGAGAGGTCGGAGATGTAGTCTTATCAACGGGGGAAACAGCCTGGACATGAGAGAGAGGAGAGCGTTAGATGCATTAACACTGACCATTTTTCTCAATGAGAATTGTCTTGTCCTAAACATAAAAAAAAATAGATTTTCAATGCACCTTTGTGCGTCATGTCTTTCACATTATAAACACAAACACATCTATTTAACCAACTATAGTCAGCATGTCTATTATATGTGGATTTACGCCCATATTTACTTTTGAGTCCCTCAGGGGTCTGTTTTGGGACCCAAGATATTTCTGCTGCAAATTAATGACTTCAAATAAATAAATTTAAAAAAATGTGGATTTAGAGAAACAGACTTCGCACAGCATGAACTGAGAGGAATGCTCACCTGGCAAAAGCCAGATAAGTGTAGCTAAAGCCCGTCTACTCATGGCAACACTGCCACATGATTGGCTGAATACGACTGAACCCCCGGTGGTTTAGACTCAAACAGTTCAGAAGGAGCAGAAGCCTACAAGATGTTTGTAAAATAAATCTCATGAGAATTTAGCTTGCAGAGCAAGGTTACAGACATGTAGCTGCACGCAACACATCCAGTGTGTTTGGGGCCCAAGAGTATTGCCAATATTACTGGTTGGCATTTTTAGGGACCACTATTCACTCTCACATTCATTCACTATGAGACATTAAAATACTCCAGTTCATCTATACATGCATGTCTCTGGACAGAAGGAGGAAAAGGAGAGAACCTGCAACAACACAGGGAGGACATGCAGAGTTCCTGGTACGCGACAGGAGGCACAGATTGTTTAATAACTTAATTAAAAATCTTCTGTTTTAAAACCAAATATTAACAAAACAACACCAGCCTCATTGCCCCAAATTGGTTTTATTTCACCGTTGTTTGGTTGTACACAAGCTCCTTAAAGATTGTCTAGATTACATACATTGATATAAAAGGCACAAAAAATGCATTGCAGTTTATTTTCGACAGCACGCAGTCGGATGTCAGTGTTCAAGTGTTTCCCTTGGTAGATTATTCACATACAGCCTGTACAAACACATGCGATTAGGGACTAGCTGCAAACCTAATGGCTTCCTACATGGTTTTCTGTACAGTGGTTATCGCTGGGTTTACAAAAGGTTTAAAATTACATGCCGTTTTTTCCAAACCAGGAAATTATACAAGCAGTATCTGTACAGTGGTAATGTGCTAAAAAAGAAAATGCTTACAGGTTATTTACAACTCCAAATCCATCAGAACAACCCTGATCTTATTGCCTTAAATTTACATGGGACATTTTAACATATCACAAAATGTATATGTCATATTGAGCTGCATATGAATGGACACGGTAAGTGCGGATTTTATTTTAAATTATGGGTTTTGTCAAGACTCGAATGAAAATTGTATTTATTGACAATCTAAACTAAAAATTGCAGGCCACACTATCATTCATTACTACCACGAATTTTCAAAATAAAATGTGGCTTTTTACATCTTTTTACAATCAAGTGTGTGGACTCGGTAAGATGTCGTAAAAATGCTGAAGACGGTGGTGTTAAATCCTAATGTCTACTGTCTCCATTGACACACTGAAATGTGTTGAGCTAAGGGGGTTTAAGTATGTTCCTCTCCAGTAGGGGGAGTAGAGAGCATGAGGAACCAAAACACAAATTTTCTTCTCCGAGCCCCAGTTTAGGAGTTCTGCCGCCTGTTCTCGATACATTTTGACACATTTTGAGGTTCCGCTTTTTTACGTCACTGAAGGAACTACAAAGTTAAGGTCTATGTAAAATAAAGTGTGACCAAAGTATTGTCGCTGTTTCCATAAGATCCTTATTAGGTTAGACTGAGTTTGATGTGCAATGTGTGAGCAGGAGATTGGCAGTTGACTTTCTTTTGAAGTCTGAAACAAATTTTGTTCTTGCTACCTCCAGAAAAAGATCACATTTAAGTGTTTTTGTGGAGTATTAAGCGTACATGTTCGTACTTCAGTCTTTTAGTGCCATTTTTTAATCATTATTTACAAAAGAATCACAGAGGTTTTCCGTCACAGGTGGGGTTACAGTACAGTGCTGTTATCTTAAACAGTCTTAGGCCGTGTCCACTATAACCCTCAGTACTTTCTGAGTTTGCGTGTTCTCCCTGTGTCTGGGTGGGTTTTCTTTGGGTACTCCGGTTTCTTCAATCAACCTAAAACATCAGAAGCACGATATGCTAATACTCAAGATCGATGATCAAGATCGAGTTGAAAGATGAGTCCAATGCGGAGGACAGATTTCCCTATGTGAACATGGACTGTGGAAATTGACTATCTGACACCGTACTATGATGTAAAGTAGGTCGTCTGTAGAGGCCAGAGAAAACCGAAGTGGACGCACAGAAAGGTCCTGTCTAGTTTGGGAATCAAACCTGGGACCTTCTAGCTGTGAGGCACAAATGCTAACCACTACGCCATCATCCGACCATAAACTCAACTCTATACTGCAGGTTATAGACACAGCCCTTAAGAACATTGTCCCTTTTATTCCATCAAATATCAACAAAAGTCACAGCCGTTCAGTGTAAACAAAGTGTGCAAAGTAAAACATTAGCAGCTCACGGTACATTCTCTGGTAAAATAAAAATTGTGGTGTGGAAATGGAGCGAGCAGCGCGTGGTGCATATTTGAATGTAGCCCTTTGAGAAAGCAACAGCGAGGAGCTTCAAAAACATCTGGATTTGACTTCTCATGACAAACAGGAAAACTTTACATATACAGAATATTCAGTCTCAGTTTAGTCCAACAATTTGCTGTAGTTGTTTTGTTGTGAGTGTAGATCAATTTAGTCCCTTTCTGGTGTGCCTGCTTTTTTCTGTTTCTATGTTTATGTTTAGCTTTAGTGGTGGGACTTGATTCAAAATGTTAATCGTCAAAAAAAAAAGAAAAAAAAAGGCTTTTTAAATTAATTAATTACGATTAATCACATTTTTGTTAAATAGTCAAATTGGACACATAGGGCTAGCTATGTTTGTTTGTACCAGACCTGCTCTTATCCCAGCTATAACTAGGGTCTTATTCAATGCTTTAACCCATCCTTCCACAGGCTAATGCTGCTGGTCTTCATCATATTGTCCACTAAACCTTTTCCTGCGCTCATGTCACTCATGCATCCAAACCCAGTGCACACCGCGTGGAGTTGCGATAGCCGTGGTTTCCCTCGTTCCCCTCTGTGTCTCGTTCTCACAAAGAGAAAGCCCCTAAAGCAGCGCACAAGTGTTTTGAAGCACGTGGCGGGTTCCAAAGGAAGCGTGCTCCTAAATTGTCAGTGGACTGAGCCCCGTTAATCTAGATTAACACGCTAATATCCCAGCCCTAATATTGATTTTAGTTCTTGTTTATTCTGTTCTCAATTAATCTTAGTTTATTTTCATAGATTCATAGACAATATTATTTCCATCCTGTTTAGTCCTAGGTTTTTAATCCTAATTTAGGACTGGGATTAGTTTTATATTTCTGTAGGTTTAGTCTGGTTGTAATGTATTTGGACATGTATTTAGGCTTATCACTTTCAACCTCATTTCAACATTATTTAAAACCCAATTATTGCTATTTTTGTATTTAACATGACCGTTTCTTTTTTTTTGCCATTTTAGCCAATCTTTGAGACCCAACATTTTGTTTGTGATCCACTGAATAAAACTCAACATAAACTCACGTCACATGACATCTCACGACAATACCACCATAATTTAGCGTTATTTGATCTCATTCCGATCACAAACACGTTCTACCTCTGGACACGGACACTACAAATACATATATCACAAAGCCCTTTATGAGAACACTGTCTCTGGTGTGGCTTGGCTTTCTACTATTTTTTAATTTAAATATAATTATTACAATCTCTGTCCGGATCTCTATACTCAAAGCACCAAAATTCATGAGCTTCCTATTTTTTTGTGCAATGTAACCACAATGTAAGCCTCAATGTCGAATACACAGAAAGCAAGTGCATTTTTGACAAGCTGTGATTTTTGTAAGTGGAGCTTGTTTAGGGTTTTATTTTTTGGCGTTGGTGTTGTGCATTAAGAATTAGAACTTAGAACCATCTACCATGTTGTCTGTAGTCTGTAGAGGCCAGGGGAGGGACTAAAGTAGAGCTTGACCACTATTGGTTAAAGTGGTATCCCACAAACTCTTAATTTGATGTTGCTGTCGCTATGGCCTTTTTATTAAAAACATTTTTTTAAATTCCATAAGATTTTTTATTTGAGGAACCTCGCAGACTACACCTTTAATGTTTAACTTATTCATTTTAGCACAATAATTACTGCTGCTACTTAAAGATCACAGCCACAGTATTTTCATGTCAGACCACTTCCCAAAACTCCTGACCTGTTTGAATGTCTAGACCTTTTCTACTGCATTCATTGATCTTTATCTGCTGATTTCACTGGGGCTGATCCCAATAATATGGGCCTTCAGTGGGATATTCACCCTGACATCTTGCACAAAATTGAGAGAGCCCTGTTGTACTATCCACTACTACAGCTGGTCAGAAGCGCTTTTTATAGATTTTCAAACATTTCCCTTTTTTTAAAACCTTCAAAATATTTAGTGCAAAAAGTAAACAAAGATGAAATGTTCAGAAGATGGACAAAAATAATTATTTTGTCACTAAATATATTGCAATCCTGAATCTAGGACTAAGTGATAAAGTGCAACATGATGTTAACAAAAACTGATGCAAAAACAACACTGTTTTGGAAGACGTTTCTGATTTGATCAAATGCCAAATATTAAAGAATTATATTAGATTATATTAGATTAGATTCACATGCTAAAGGCAATGACTGAAAATGGCTTCATACAACTAATTAATTTTTAGACTAAATACATAATACTTGTTACAGTGTGTTGACACATTTTTAAAAGAGTTTTATCAAAAATTGCCTGCTCCAGTTTAGGTTTGAGGAAATAAATTCAATAGGTCACATATATATTTCTCTTTCTAATACAGTATTTATAACATTAATTTAGATATTCATCTTCATTGTAAAACAATATGGTGTGATCATAGATGATAAAAAATAGAGAAAAGCTAAAAATGTTTTTTTTTTTTTTTAAATCCAATTAATTCAATAAAAAAATAGGTCATAGGCGTGGTATGGCTGCCACATCTCTGTCAGCCTGACCTAGAGCAGCTACAGACGTAACTTACCACTATCAGAATGTAACTGTACTTCATAACTGTACTTCATTTAGACGTCCATCATTTTTTATAGAATTAAATAATAGGCTATTATTGTAAAGTTTTAATATTTGATATATAACTTTTAAACATATAGGCTATAGCAGTTTTCAATAATAATTCAATTCAACTCTATAGATATTTATTTATAGTGTTTTAAATATAATTTAATATCATTTCCTTGACTAAAGTGGTTTGTGGTTGTTATTAAAAAGTTATGAATAAATATGTGCTCCTCCAGCCCACCGTACTTGTTCCACCATTTATATTTTCATTGAACCTTTTCATGTTTTCAACAAACGTTAAAGAAGAAGCGATGCATTTGGGTGAGCGGTCATAAAAAACGCGCATTGCTCGGATGAAATCGGGGATAAACACAGATTTTATGACAGTTCCCGAGGACGACCTGCATTCCTCAGAGCATTTTCTCTTTCGGCTTTTTCCGACAAAATTGAAAAATAAAATAAAACATTTTGTAACAGTCTTCTCAAAGTCCGCTCCTTTGTGTTCTTCACTATTTTCAGGTTCAAGTTTGCGGTGTGTGCAACATCAAGCTTCGCACAGAGGCTTTTTCTGAGTTTATTGCATGAAACGGTTCCTAATTTTCTTCAGTGGACGTTCTGCCATTTAGTCTTTTTGTGTAAAAGTTAAATGTAGAGATGTTATGGCTTGTGTTTGGTGTGGGACAATATATGCAGAGTTGGTTTGGGCAGATTTTATTGGACTAAAATGAGACAAAGACTAGGGTTTAAACTAGGGACCAGGTCTAAACCAGGACTAAAAAGGTCAAAACTAGATCTATCCAGGATTAAACCAGATCTATAATAGTCTACACTTCAACTACAAGTCAACTGGAAAAGACGCTTGAGTAGGGGCGTGCAATATGGTGATGAGAGTATGGTGATATGAAGAAGATGATCTGCTAATCTGGGGAGATGGTTTAATCGTGCTACAGGGCATTCATTTACGGTCTGATCTTCTGTAACCTAGCAACTATGTGCTTGAGGTGGGGTACACCCTGGACATTTTTTGTGGCCCTCAGACTTACCTCCTGAAAATGTTTTTTTTTACTGCATGTGCAACTAAAAAATATATCTTTCCATTTTTCTGTGTGGTTAGAATATAGAGGAACACTAAGTGAAAAAAACCTGCTGAGCACAGGTTTTTGCATTACCATTAAGCAAAAGTAGGCAGCTGCTTAGAGTCCCAAGCTTGGTAAAGATTAAACTTAAGCCATCTGGTTGCTGTGGACTGACAAATCAAGATAATTTTCAAGAAGGATCTAAAAAGCGCCAAATACATAGCCCCCCCCCCCTGTCCATGGTCGCCTTGAGTTCCCAAACCTCTAAATCTGCCACTGGCTGAATATATATGTCGAGAAAACAGATACAACCGAAGTGAATTTTGATGAAGTGACCCTGGATTCATGTTTGACAATTTGGCCCTCAGTGAAAAATGTTTGCACACCCCTATTTTAGATTTTTACATGCATGTCTTTGGGCAGTGGGAGGATGAGACTGATGAGATAGAATAGAATGCTAAGGGCATAGCTAATAGAGTCAGTCATTTTTGCATCAAGCCAATGATTTTAGTCATGCACATATGTTTCAGACAGACTTGTAGGTGTGGTAGTAGGTGGGGATTCCTTAGTAGTTACAAAACTGCTGATCTACTGGGATTTTCACATACAACCATCTCTACAGCTTTCTGAGAATGATTTGAAAAATATACAATATCCAGTGAGTGCCAGTTCTGTGAGTGAAAAATCACTATTTTTCAACTGTCAAAACCTTCTCCCAAGCTCTGCATATATATGTCTTTCCATGTACAGTGCGTTCAAATGATCAGCCATAACATTATAACAGGCTATTGTCACGCAATACTATTTACTTTAAATTACATATCTGGTAATTTGTATTTTTCTCTAGTTTCAGCAAATCTGAAAATTGCTTTTCTTTTACATCTTTATGCTCTAAGAAAGTCTCCAAATGTGGAGACATAGCCTTGGTGGCTGTATGTGTAATAAGGTATTGAACCTACACTGTGATACACACTGTGATACACATATCCCACGATGTCTCCTTAACTAAAATAAGTGTAAACATGTTGGATGTGACTAAAGGAGCTATTTACTATGGCATTGTACAGGCTGACAAACATGTGAATAGAGGCTTTGTGGGATTTCACATTATCAGATCTAGCCCTTGGTGGAAAACATCCTAATCAATCATTTTTGTTTTAGAGAAAGGCCTCAAACAATGTCCAGATGCCTTCTCCTGAGACCTCCCTGTGATAGTGTTATGGCCGATGTGTGTGTCTGTGTGGTGGTGTGAGTGCAACAATGTTGCCGGTTTGTGTTTTGGTATTCTTCTCGGTTTCTCAGTTGCATGTTCTCAATGAAATTCTGGTAAAGTCCTCCTGGTGCAGTCCTGCATTAGCTGTTGTTCTTGTTCATGAGTTTGGCTAACATCTGTTGCAGTTGTGACCGTGACACATTGAGGACCGAGTGTCTGGAGCGCGGACTGCCCGGTGTGGGGAGTGTGCCGGCGTGGCGTCGCCGTGAGGATGCAGCTGCAGAGGCGAGGTGGGCGGGGCTGCTCTCGGCAGAGCGGCTTCTCTGTATAAAGCCTCCCGGACCGTGAGGACTGTGAGGACTGTGAGGGTACTGCTCTGTCTCCAGAGTGGATGAAGAGAACACATAGGAGGCCAGCCTCCTCAGCTGATTGGGCCGCGGCACATGTCGCTCCTCCTCCAACTGTGAACAGACCAATCACAGACAAGAGGCAGGGTTAATCATCAGGAAAAACACTTAAGGTTATATAAACAGTCACCACACACTATTCAACATTAGTTAAGTGTCCACTGAGCAAGAAATTAGGGGAAAACTTTGTAAACAAACCTTATATTACAAAAAAAATCCAACCAATAATGTATTGATGACCTTATTTTGGCAAATTTACAGTTTGGATTTTATTTATTTGGACGGCACAGAGCGGCAGAGGATTTGTCAAAATATATTTGTTGCGCACTCTTGCGTCGCTCTGATGGATAAATTCATCTTTATGGTATTTATCTGAAGTGGTTGTCATTTCCAAATCCTTTGTTTAGAACTGCTCCCAGAGGGACTCAGGTATATTTGATCCTACAATGGTCTCCTTTTAACTGACCTGTTTATAATGTGAACATATGTTACAAGAACGGTTAACCAAGGTCCAATAGTGTGTGGTGTTGCCAACCTTTCAATCAACGTTTCATGGGTTATACTACCAAAATTGGAGCCACCTTCACAAACATTGTTTTGTTCCAATGTTTTTCCCTACATATGCAAAAAGAACATTTAAAAGGTCTGTGGCAATTAATACAATAATTGAATATCTACTAGAGCTTGTGGCTCTCTGTTCTCTATCCTTATCAAAGACTGCACTGTTTAGCTCCTTCATCCACCAAACCTGGTCCTGCAGGCTCCAGTTCTGTTATACATCCACAGTCTAGGTCTCAGTCGTTCTTACACAGGGCTTTATTGAGCTTTAGCATTAGCTTTAGCTTTATCAAAAGTACAATCTGAAAAGCAAATTAGTTTGACTTTTTTGCTCAGTTGAATTATATAAATGGAAAATTATCCTGTGGCTAACTCCACCAACCTCCCAATCCCTAAGCTTTAGAAATCAAAAAGCTGATAGAAGCCTTTCAGGTTGGATCAGATACTGGATGTTAAAAGATCAAAAACAAAAGTATAAGGAGAAGCTACTGAAAAACTAAAGATGTTAGCATCCACTTAGCTAGAAAACAAGTTTTCAACTACAAAACATGTTTAAGAGAAAGCGAAGGCACAATCCCAGTTCACAACCAACATGTGACACATGATCATTTGAACACAATTGGCAAAGGTATAACAAATATAAATCAATATTTGTATATATTGTATTGTCCATTTACCTAAGGGTTTAGTTGTTTCTGTTTTAGTCCTGACACAGAATATGGTTTAGTTATTTTAGTCCTGACACAGTATATGGTTTAGTTGTTTTAGTCCTGACACAGTATATGGTTTAGTTGTTTTAGTCCTGACACAGTATATGGTTTAGTTGTTTTAGTCCTGACACAGTATATGGTTTAGTTGTTTTAGTCCAGACACAGAA
>JAVQKC010147375.1:0-12509 GCA_036025475.1 Philypnodon macrostomus | reverse complement strand
CATAGTCTTCAGAGACATAGTCTTCAGAGACATAGTCTTCAGAAACATAGTCTTCAGAGACATAGTCTTCAGAAACATAGTCTTCAGAGACATAGTCTTCAGGAACATAGTCTTCAGGAACATAGTCTTCAGAAACATAGTCTTCAGAAACATAGTCTTCAGAAACATAGTCTTCAGGGACATAGTCTTCAGAGACATAGTCTTCAGAAACATAGTCTTCAGAAACATAGTCTTCAGAAAAATAGTCTTCAGAAACATAGTCTTCAGAAAAATAGTCTTCAGAAACATAGTTCCATCCGAACTGGATTGACTTTCTGATTAGATTTGGACCTTTTGGCCAGATTTAGTCTTAAGTCAAATTGTGGTTAAAATACTTGAACCCCACTAAACAATTACTGATCTTTAAACATGAATCATATATTGGTATGCCATATTAATAGCTGAATTGTTTTGATAATAATGCTCAACACTCTAAACTCAACTCACCCAGTAGATGCCAGCTCTTCCTCTTCCCGACCCTCTTTAGTCCCTGTGTGCGGTCAGATCCGATGAGCGCGGAGCCAACCCCGTCACAGACCCCTGCAGAGGTGCTAACCCCAGCCCGAAGTGGAGGAAAACCACATAAACCACAGAGAGGCTCACAGGTCATTTAAGAACAAACACAGGTCCACCTCATATGAACGGCTGATTCACAACCATTATTACATGATGCTGTGTTTGACTCTGTGCTAAGTCCATATGTTAAACATGATGTCCTAATTCCATGTTGTCAACCGGACAAGACACTTAACCCACATGAATGAATATGGCGTGAATAAATAATGGGCTCAGAATTTTGAGAAAGCCATGTGGCATTGAAAAACGCAATATAAATCTGATCCATTATTATTATTATGTTGTAAAACTACCTAAAAGGCCTATTATTATTCAAGTAAAAAACTAAAATGAAAAAAACGTAAAAAGTATAAAAGTCTTCCCAATCTAAAGTCAGGTGCAAATTGACTTTAGAGTCTTGCCCTGAGGTTTAGTAAAAGTATGAATGAACTTTCTGTAGTAACCCAAATGTACTCATTCAACTGTGAAATGAAAGCATTGAAAAAAACATTTAGTCTTAGCCTAGATTTGTTTTGTTGAGCCTGCAGATGTCTTATATTGTGGTTGAAGTGTTACCATGTGGCTGCCATTTGGAACAGTCTTGTGTACGACGAGCTGTTTACATTTGGGATTATATTATATTATTTTGGACTAATCTGGCTGCACATATGGATAGATACACCAGGCAGTCATTTTGGACAGAGAGAAAACACATATACACTATCAACGTTTTAAGAGATCTTTTTAACCACTAATCCAATTACTTGAATGTAGATTGTAGACTTTGATTTGGGGGTTCTGATTAGTGCTGTTTAGACCTTATTGAATCCTGGTTTAGATCAAGTTTGCACTTGATTTTGAATTGGTTTACTACAAACCAGGTTTCAACCAGGTCTAGTTGGTCCAGATATGGTTCAAACTGTGTTTAGAGTTAGTTCTTTTTGGTTTGGACACTAAAGTGAAGCAGTGAATCATCAAAACACTGTGTTGATGCTTCAAAGCCCCCGATCGACATCTATTGAAAAGACCTGGGAATTGGATTTATGAACATGAGGAATTTGTTTCTGCTACACTTGTAACTGACCACTAGAGGTCACTGGTAGCTCACTAATGACATTTAAGCTTTGACTTGTTTTTTTTTTTTTTTTTTTTTACCCCAATGCAATCGGGAAGAAAGCTCAAAAACGTCACAAGGCTTCATTTGCCAAATATTTGTACCATTGCACTCACACCAGACACTAAAAATTCAGAAATTATCATTACAAAAATAGAAAACACCATTTGCGGAGACTTTGAGCTTTAAACATTTTACTTAGAAAGGCACAAACTATGATTTCCTGGTAAATTATTTTTGATGTAAGAAAAAAAAAAAAAACATTTTGTTTTTCTCTGACGGCCATAACAGTTATGAAGGACGTTCTTCCTAGTTCAGTCTTTATTTACTCAATTGTTTATATCAAACCTAAAAAGATCCACTGTCATCATCATCGTGTAGTTTCTTTCTTGAAATTATTATCCTGAAAAAAGTGCAATAATAATAATAATAACAATAAGAGAGCTTAATTTTTCCTTTTGCGACTTTCTTCATCCACGCACAGTACCTGAGGCCAGTGACTGTGCTACTAAAAGTCCACATAGACGGAAAAAAGCCAATAATTCCAGGAAGGTCCGAAAAAACACTAGGTCATAAAAATAAGTTTCCATTGAAGGGATTTCTTTGAAAACGGAGGATTCAAATTACAAAAAAAAAAGAAAAACAACCAAAAATTGACATAAAAATCCTCAAAAATCAGGTTTTGAACAGCTCCTTCCTGCACATAGTTGTAGTCGTTATGCCTTGTTCCCACACAAACGGAAAAATTAACAAAACAATGAATAAAACAACTTTGGTACCACTTTATGATAGGTCTAGGCTTATAATGCATTTAAAACCATGGTTCTCAAACTGTGGTACAAGGACTACATTTGTTTAATTTAGTCCTGGTTTCAATCATTTTAGACCGAGGTTAGTCCTGGTTTAGATCTGACTTAGAGCCGTATTCATTTTGATGTGTGGATCATTGTTAAATCTTGGTTTCGACCTGGTTTCAATCTGATTATCGACCGAATTTAGTCCAAACTTTGGCCTGGTGTAGTCCTGGTTTAGATCTGATTTAGACCTGGTTTAGACCTGATTTAGTCTAATTTAAAATTGTACTCACAAAGCTAAATATTTTCCTTATCGGTGTAAAAGTTGAAGAACCAAAGTTTTAACAGAGACACAATTTGTCATACTTAGGTAGCAAACAAGTTATAAATCATTAATAGGTTTTTGTACATTAACACAAAGAAGGGCAACTGTGACTTAGTGCTTTATCAATAGAGAGCCAACACATTACCTAGGCTTTATTATTATGGATGTTTGTAGACTAATGTTTAGCTTATACTAGCAAGCTTTGGCTAATCGCATGCTCACATTCAAATAAGGGAGACTCAAATTGGCTCAAATTGGCATATGCAACATTCAATCAAAAAGTATTTATGTAAATATATGTAAAATGTTGATTCCAGCACCGACTACATCAACATCAAGTTGCCAAAGAGGGACATTCATAATTATAGGCAATGTGTTGACAGTATTGGTCTATTTTCCTTTAGTTCTTGAAGGATGTGTGCAGTAAAGGCCTATCCCATTAGCTTTAGGGTACATCCTGGACAACTGCCAGTTACTTGCAGGGCTAGCATTCAAGGACAGCTAACTATTCATTCACTATGGTCAATTCAGATTTACTAATTCACTAAAACACGCATGCCTTTTTCAGGTTTTTAGGACTTGTCTTGCATTGGAGGTGAATTTATTGTACATCTTTTTATAGTGAAAATTATATAATGGAAATAAAAATGGATAAAAATACATTTTAATAAAGCCACAAATTGCACAAATCGTTAAACACTGTACTAATAATTCCACTTCAACCCATTTCATTTAGGGTTATGAAATGCCTGGAGCCTATCCCAGAAACTGTTGGCTTTGTAGAAAGTTTGTAGAAAGCAGGTCTAAAGGCTGCACAATACTATAATTATCATTGCAATATTCCCATAAATCTAAATGCATTGCTGTAAAGCCATGGTCCTTAATCTGACATAGATTTACAGTTAAAATTGCCTTGAAATGTGCCAATTATTTTTAAAAGACAAATTTTACTTTATTTAGTCTAGTTTTAACTGGTAAATAAAGGAACTATTTCTGCTTAGTTGAACTTGAATCGGCATCACAATACTCAAGTAGGTCACCGAATATCAATGTCTCATATCTTGCAGCCCTAATTAATGAGCAGCTACTAAAAACAAGAAGAAACCAGAAGAATTAAAGTGAAGTGCGGGCTCACTATTTGGCAAACAACATGTCACTGTAGCCCTTGACACTGATGTTTAGGACCCAACAATAACAAAATATGATCCATATTAGAAGCCAGACTTATCAAAAAGTGGTACCCTAGTTTCTTTGAGCATTTTCTCATTCACTCACATTACGCCCTGAACAATACATCTCCGTTATGGTTCTAAATACAACTTTTTCATCAATTTCACGCCACAGTTTTTTTCCCGTAAGGTTTTACAGCTTTTTCAGCCTTGTGCCCCCTTCCGTTCGCCATTGTTTTAATGCGTTTAATAATAAAGTTTTTTTCTCAAAGGAATCAAGAGTCTGTTGTGGAGTCGGTAGGACTTCATTTCAACATTCCTTTTTACTGGAGACAAAAGAGAGTGTTTTTGGGTGTAAGGTACGGGACAGGGGTGTGTGAGGGTTGCAGAGGCGAGGGTCCCAGATAGAGATGAGGAGAAATAGCGACTGTGTAGATGCGTTCGACAGTGATTCAAGTTCACTCTGCGTTTCATTTGTGCCGCTGAAGGGCTTTCCTCTTTCTCCTCTTGAAGAAACAACAGCACCTACGGGAGACACGACAAGGATGAGAACATTAACAAACATGATCACAACATAACTAGACATTGGTATGAAACAATCTACACACTATAGAGTAGGACTGTGCGATATTAGAATTGTTTAGTTTTGCAGGGAGTGAATCCATCCCCTTTCCATGCATATATTTATATCTGGTCCATGGCAGATAAGCTATTGAAGCAGTAGACCAGATGTTTCATAAAATCAGAATAAATAAATAAATAAATAAATATAAAGAAGGTCAGAATTGACTATTTGTTCTATCATGTAAAGTAAGTAATTTGACCTTAGTCCCGCCCCTGGCTTCAACAGCAGAGAAGTGCGGTAGTGGCGGAGGGACTAAAGTAAAACAATGTTTAAATAAATTCTGACCTACTTTACACTGTAAAACAAGGCCAGGTAGTTCATTTTAACCTTTATAAAAAAGGAAACTGCCAGACTACAGCTTTCATCCCATACATTTATAAACTGCTTACAATTAGATTTCACTCCAGGCTTTTACATGCTGCGTGTTTGTGTTTGTAATTGAGCCACTGCTAATCATTATTGCACATTCATATCAGTGGATTAGGTTTATCCAATGCTGTTTTATTATTATTCACTCAAAACTGTAGGTATGAAACCAGAAAGAGCTCGGTTTTACATTGTGGTTTCGTACTTGGTTTCGTCTGCGACCTCCACCTCTGTGGGAGCAGTGATGGGGGCATTGGAGTGTCCCGCAGTGGGGTCATCAGTGTTCAACTCTCCATTCGTGGAGCTCATCACCTGCACAACATACAACCAGAAATACACATAATAAAACTAATAAATACATATAATACAGTAAATAATGGTAAAAAATATAGTACTGTGCAAAGGTTTTATGGCTTTAAATTGATGAGAAATACCATTAATCTTATATCTTCAAAACTTTGTGACTTCTATCAGCCAAATACCTTCATATAGTACCATATATAACTTTATTCCCATCTTTTTAAATATGGAAAAAAGTGCAACAAACAGTAGATGGTGTATTTGAGCCTCAATAATACGTTATAGGATTCTCCCTACTGGGAAGGCTTTTAAAGACTTTATTTTTGTGTTCACAAAGAAATGAAAACAAAATGACTGCATTTCATTGAATATTCTTCTTATGAATCTATATAAGACCTATACAAGTCATCGGGGGTCAACTGATGTCAACTGAATTAAGAATACAATGTATTGTTATTTACTAGATTTATCAATAGTTTGTAGGATTTATCATGTCAACAAATTTAGTAATCAATAATCGTTAGTAAAGACTGTACAAAAAATTCACACATTTTGCATTTCAGAAAAAAAATTGTCATCTATAGATATGCTCTATCAGAAGTCCTCAGGTGACACAGTATTAGCTTTACCTGGTTCAAATTTTGTAAAAAATATCCTATTTAAATGTCTTTAGCTATCCAACGATTAATCGAAAAATAAATAGTCGACAGATTAGTCGATTAGCTGCGTTAATATTTTGAACATGGTACATACTGGTTGAAGTTGTAAGATACTGTCATACCAGCACTTGACTGACTTTCTAACTTCTTTATATAAAGCAGTTGTCAGGTATTTTACACAGCACAATATTTTAAGAGCAAGACTAAACAAAAGCAAATCCTATTAACGCTTGCCCTTATTAAAGTTACCTGAAGCCAAACCGCTAAACGTACGTATATTGAACACCTAAAGAGATGAGTCGCTGTAAGGTCTTTATCACAATCACAACTATGTTATGTTGTTATTTAACTCAAAATATATCAAGGCAATCCTATCCTATATTTCTTTTTCATTGGCAGTTAATTTATCACACCAACCTTCTTCCTCCTGTTTTTTGATTGGTCGCAGGCCAATCTATTTACAATACGAGGTAGTTTGTTAGCCTCAGGAATTATATGCTTAAAAGTTGCACCGCATTGCTTTGAGAAGAAAATAAGTAAAAATAAATGAACTAAAAATCAGTCGACCCCTGTGCATTTATAACTGGTGCTAAATGTGTAGCTTTTGCCCTTTTGTTTTGAGCAGCCAGGCATTTTTAAAGCTTTGATTGATGCAAAAAGAAAGTAGCCAGCGCTTGTAAAAAAACTATTTTAGGGATATTTGAGGATGCAGGGAACTGAGGCAGGCAGTGTGTGTGTGGTGCAAGTGTAAGGATGAAGGGAATTGAACCAGCAACCAAAGAAAACCAACAAAAACTATGCAGCGGCAACATGCATTAGCAATCAAGATCGGGCAGAAGAAGTAGTAGCAATAGCTTCTTTAGCATTAGCTTGCAAGTACCTGTACAGAGCCCCCCAAGCGCTCAGCTGTGAGGTGCGACCCCAGCGTCTCCTTATTGGTCACGGGGGTGGGCTGAGATTCGCTCCCTTTGGGCTCGGGCGACTTCACGCAAAAGTAGTGCAAAAAAAATAAAATAAATAAATAAAAGGATAGAGCAAGGTGGTGGTTGTAAAAGTGAGGAGGAAGAGGAGGGAGTGAGGAAGAGGAGGGGGAGGAAGGTGGATAAATAAGGAACAAAAACAAAACAAAAATTATAGAAGACATTTCCCAAGCAGAAGCAGGCTTGTTAAGACAAACTATGTTAATAAGAGGAGTAAGCACAAGATCACAGTAAAATCATGCAGGAGTAAAAGAAAACAGCCTTGATCAACTTTATGTGGCACTATAAACTACAACTAGGACAACAAATATGTAATCATTCAGGCTTCTACACATGGTCAAGACTGTCTAAAGCAAAACCAAGCCCCAGAAAGGAAAATAACAGTTATTTGGGACAGGTCTACTGTATAATGTTTTGCCAGTTGTTGCCAGTACCAGTACAATAACCTAGAAATACTCCAAGTACTTTACACACTTTTTAATATAGCCCTATCTGGTGAAAATGTGCGTGCTACTATTGCCCACAAACTGAGGCTACAATTCACCAAAGCTCACCTAAACAGAGCCACAGCCGTATAGCAAATATAGCCATTATCAACTGCAATAAAAAAGCAGCCATGTTGGCAATAAAAATCACCGTCCCTGCTCGTTCAGATGCTTGGTTTGAACTTCATCTGATAATCTTGCACATGACTAAATCCTAAATATATCAATCGCTGCCTTGATGAATGGTTAGATACTTGCATTTACAACCTGTGTGTGCCTCAAAGAAGAAAGCGGTAAACTGCTGTTATCTTGTACTGAATAAACCAGGATGTTCCTCCAATATTAATATTAATGTAGGTGGGGCAAAATGGGGACCAAGCCAATCGTGTACAATGTAGAGCAGTAAAAAGAGGTTAAAGTCCACTGTAACAAGTCGGTCATAAAATCAAATAATCTCGTATGTGTGTGTGTCTTAACACGAAACTCCTACCATACCCAACATTAGTACATAGAAAATAACGCATTGATCACTTAACCTGAAAGCTATTGTGAGGAGTTCTAACTACAGCAGAATACAAGGCTAGGTTAGCATGCTAATAAAGAGGATTAAACATAACATGAAATATACATTACTTTGTCACACACTAAGCGTATAGCTCGTCATTACTGGTGTGAACAATGCAATTTTCTGCATTTTCAACTCATGCAGGCAATGACTGGGGCTTAGAGTGGCAAGTGTGTTCAATAGCAATTGGTTTAGCAGCTGCAGTTACAGAGTCTACCCCTTAAAAATATATGTCCATTAATTCACTATAACAATATGTATTTTGTCCTGAACTTTCCTAGAGGGTGATGGGGTAGTCTCTGTGGAACCTTTATTTCTTTAATGGTGCTCAAAGTTGTAGGCAGGAGGACAGAAGAGCTGTGATGGTGGGTTTGAGAGGCTGGACTGAGTGTTGTTTTTTTAGTGTTGAGTTGTGCAGTGTGTGTGTGTGTGTGTGTGTGTGTGTGTGTGTGTGTGTGTGCGCGCGTGAGCACGTGTGAGCGCGCGCATGTGTGTGTGTGTGTGTGTGTGTGCGTGTGTGAGCACGTGTGAGTGAGCGCGCGGGCGTGTGTGTGCGTGTGTGTGTGCGTATGCGTATGTGTATGTACGTGCGCGTATGTGTGGCCTCACCTGGTTTTTGGTCTGCTGTTGTGCTTTGTCTCGGCTGCTCGGGAGGGGCGTGTCACTCGGGATAGGACCTATTGGTGTGGGCTGAAGGAAGAGGTATAAGGAGGAAACAGCTGTGAGTTATTTCATCATATTCTCCATTGTTTGAAAACTGTCTTTGTCTGTGCATAAATACTTCATAACCTCAGACCGATACATAATGTTAGAACAGCGTTGTTCAGACTATATATGAATCATTGAAATCATTTATAGAAATCCTATATCGTTTCATTCACAGCAAAACTGCAATAAAACAACAATCAGTAATCAGTTAAAACCATGATATATGGAGTAGCGCCATACTGAGATATTATATAGTCTCGTGAGTCATATTGTGTATCGTATTGTGAGGTACCCTGAGGTTCCCAGCCCTAATGGCGACTGGCGAGAGTCATCACATTTTTTTAAAACAAAAGCTCATGTTGGTTAGCTGTTATCCACATAAAGAAAGCTAATCTTTAACCTTTGTACAGTGCACTATTACCCAGTTTGTATTTAAGAGGCATGTTCAAACTCCTAATACCAGTTCAAGAACTTTGAATTGAAATTGAGAATAGAGGAAAGACTTGAGAAAGAAACTCACAAGTGATTTGCCGACCCAGTCATACTCGTAGTCAAAGACATAGCCGTTTCTATCGAACAGGTCGGTGAAGAGCTTCCTTAAATAGTCATAGTCCGGCTTCTCAAAGAAATCCAGTCTCCTCACATAACGCAGGTAGGTGGCCATTTCTTCTGTAACAAATACTATGTCAAATATGTCTCTTGACCAAATAGGCATTTATAATGCAATATTAACACTGCAGGTTGAACAGACCGGGGAAGCTTTCACACAGCACTTCTATTGGTGTGGCTCGTTTGGTGTCTCCAATTTTCTGGTACCTCTCCTTCAAAGTGTCTGCCTGAAAAACACAAGGGCACGCACAACACATGTTAAAATGTAAAATTGCTGAGATATTAATGAGTGCTCAAGGGTGAGTTAACCTGAGCAGGAAATGTGAGAGTCAATAGTAAGACCGGTGACCATTGTCCAGCGTAGACCCTGCCTACCACCATAAGTCGAATCCAGCAACTTGTGATCCATAACATTGAATTAGTGGAAGAGAATAAATGAATACTAAAAGGAAGGAACATTGTAGTACTGTACTGTTGGGCTGTGCTGTATAAAAACTGCCCATAAATACAGGTTACATGTGGAGTGGATGAAAATTCAACAAATCTTTTTTCATTTGGTTTCTAAATATTACGTCTATAAATGCAGATACCGATATCAGTTGTGAATATCGGCTGATCTCAATGTTGATCCGATACGTCACTGGCATCCCTATAAATGGCATTCAAGTAAGTTTAGTCCCTAATACCAGTCTACTGCAATTTTACCATGCTGGTTTGAAAGTACATGAACAAAATGAGTTTCAACATCATAAAACACACACTGACTCCAACTACTACAATTTATGTCCAGATCTCCCTGCAAAACTAAACAGTACTTTGATGTAAAAATTGTCATGCTTTGTGTAGGTGCGAGCTCGCTTTGGCCCGAGCCACCTCACGTCCTCCACATTCATCCAACAAGAGCAGCCTCCCACACAGCAAATGGTGCTGGGATGAGGTGTCCTGTCTTCCTCTGTGTGCAGCACCTTTCAGATTTCTGCCTTCAAACACACTCTATAGATTAAAAAAAACAACAGCTTCAATGCTAAACTGTTGACAATAGCCTTTTCAACAGTTTTCAGATTTTGTATAAGGACAGAGGCGAGGGGAAAAAAAACTGGTTATACAAAATGTGCAGACTCATGGAGAGGATGAGTGTTTGGCAACCTCTTACATCAGTTTCTAATCCAGTAAATGAAGCTGTTGCATCACTCGACTTTTGACAATATCAGTAATAGTGTAAGGCTTTGTGTACAAGGTGTGAAGGAGACGGAGCACGGACTGGTACATGAGGGAGCAAAGTATCAGAACTCACCTGAATAATCTAATGTCGAAAACAATTCTCCCTCAGCAACGGCCGCATTTCGTAGCTATGTTTTCTACTTTGACTTGAGTAAAACGGTTTAAAACTACACAACATTGCAATTGCATAATACACAAAATCAAACAAGCAGATCTGAAAAAGAGAGACGGCTCAAAACGAGACGATTCTCTTTTGAAACACCAAGGCCAGCACTATAAACCAAGTTGAGGTGCAGCTTCTTTCCTGATGCTGTTAAGCTAATGAACTAAATTTAGATTTATAATGCTGGATGCTGGCCTGACATGTTGAAAGACATTGGCAGGCATCAGTTCAATAGCCAATGAGAATGTTCCTTATTAGAAGTGTACTGCATGTTTTTTTTTAAATATTTAATATGTTAAGTTTCGCTCAAATCCAATTTAAAAAATACTTGACATTATACCAATATTCAGTAGTAGTGAGTATGTGCAAAAATGATACCTTCAGGCCCTGCCACGGAAGGCTGCCTCGGAGAAAGTACATGAACATGTGACCCAGCGCCTCCAAATCGTCCCTTCTGCTTTGCTCTGAAACATACAAAATACAATAAAAAATCTAAACGCCTTCCAAGATGTGTCCACATGTGCACGATTAAAACTAAAACTAGCAAAGAATTTTATGGGGTATACAGTAGACCATTGCTTGTCAAATGCTCTGGTCTAGTCAGATCTGGGTTTGACTTTGCTTTGTTGGTTTAGTCCTTGTTTAGTCTTTATTTACACCAGGTTTATTACTTGCTTAAGCCTTATTTAGCCTTATTTCAATCCAATAAAAATGGTACCTGGACAGACTCCTATTTTCTGAGGTGGTGCTTTGTGAGAAATCTTTAAAAACCATTGGGCTCGGCATTACAAGGACCTCAACATATTCCCCTTAAGTAGAGAGGGTTACATTTGTATCATGTAAACAAGCTTTTTGTTATTGTTAATGGTGTTGTTTTGTGCCAGATTTGCAGATTTTCCTTCGGAGCGTGTTCCTGAAAATGCCTCCCACACCAGCCGTGATGTAACACAAAGCCGTGATAATTAATCAAGTCTCACTGTTAGCATCCAACATGAAGCTTGTTGTTATTGTTGTATGCAAATCTTGCATCTATATTTTTCCATAACTACACATTACAGTTGTCTCTAGTCCCTAGTGAGTAATTACAATACAATGCGTAACTGTTTTAAACACAGCCTAAAAAGCGGTTCTGAAAAGTGATACCATATATACAACATACATACAACATTAGTCCTGGTGGATTTAGGAATGTTATGGTCCTGGTCTAGTTCAGGTTTAGTCCAGTTCAAGTTACTTTTTTCCTTTATTCGCCATCCTCTGTATCTGAACCAACTAAAAGATTATGTACATTCTACAGTTGATACCATTATTATATTTTTACAATTATTCCATGTTTTGTAGTACTGGACAGCCCTGGTTAATATGCAGAAGGCCATACTCATAATATTAACCTTTCCCGAGATGTGTGTTGATGCTCATATAACGCGCCGTCCCGGTCAGGCTCTTGTGCTCCCGATAAGGGATGTGTTTTTTGGTCTCGGGGTCAATGTACTCTTTGGCCAGACCAAAGTCGATTATGTGAATTGTGTGCTGCCTCTTGCTGCCGGGCCGTCCCACAAGGAAGTTCTCAGGCTTCACGTCTCTATAGATCAGGCTCTTGGTGTGGACGTACTCCATCCGTGTTATCTACACGAGAAAAGGAAAGATCAAAAGTTGTATTAGTTTATGGACTGCTACTGGCACACTATACAGACATCTTCTATACAGACATCTTCTATACAGACATCTTCTATACAGACATCTTCTATACAGACATCTTCTATACAGACAGCTTCTATACAGACAGCTTCTATACAGACAGCTTCTATACAGACAGCTTCTATACAGACAGC
>JAVQKC010147365.1:0-13255 GCA_036025475.1 Philypnodon macrostomus | reverse complement strand
GCCCTGAGGGACGGGGTGCTGCTGTGCCAAATGCTCCACAACCTTAGCCCGGGATCGGTGGACCTAAAGGAGATCAACTTCAGACCTCAGATGTCCCAGGTAAGAAGACAACCTCTGCCTCACACAATGCAAGGGGCATGGGTCACACCCCGCTCCGAACCATGCTGTGATTGGGGTTGTGCTTACACTGCAAACCTGCAATGTCTATCATCTATTAGTTAAAATGACTTAAGATTTTTCAGTGCAATTTTCAGGATCTATTTCATGCTTTTTTTGCATGTTTCACAGACTATTTTGGATACATTTAGGTTACTATTTTACATTTTGCAACATCAAACACAATATTTATCTAATACAAGCTGTTTTGTGGAGCTCCTACTTGGACTCGATGAGAAACGCTTTGATTAAACACCTGCCTCAGCCAAACATGCATCTCCTCCAATCAGATATGTTGTTAAATGGTGGTGGCAACAACGCTTCTCTGGGTGCATTTGTTAACAGCAGCAGGAGCAGACAGGAGCACTTTGTTGTGTGTCAGGCGAACCCTGTGGTGAATATGTTTTCAGCTCTTGGAGAAGAACATAATTCATTTCTCAAACATGTCTGAATGAAACAAAATCCAACCAGATAGAAACAGCCTTAGAACATGGTTAAAAGCTCCCAAATGTCGATTTTGCAGATGTAATATAGGAGCTGTAGAGGTTTCCAAAAATAAAAATGTGCTTAAATGTTTGACTCTGTTCTATGATGTAATGTAGCTAATCTGTCATCATTATTATTTTACTTCAGTCCCTTCCTGACCTATACAGCAACATAAAATCCGATTTTGTGGGTTAACCACTTTGACCAATAGTTGAGATTTTGAGTGTTGTGGTAGCCAACACAAACGGTGATTTGATGTTGCTGTAGAGGCCAGTGGAGGGAGTAAATTAAAATACACTGCCACAAAAATCTAGATGAGTTAAAATGACTTTATTGATTAGAATAATGATCCTAATTTGAGTTGTTTTGACTAGTTTAGATGTAGTTTCAATGTAATTCTGACAGCTTTTTAATATGTATTTTTGTATTTTCAATTGAAACAGGAAAAACCATCAGAATTACACTGAATCAAATAAAATCTTGGCCTAATAGGTAAATAAATCTAAACTAGTCAAAACAACTCAAATTAAGATTAATGCTCTCAATTCAAGTCATTTGAACTCTTATAGATATCCAATTTTGTACACATTATGGCACATTTTTAGTCTTCACAGCTTTAACACTGGTCAATTATTTTCGATCTAGTAAGTAAATCTAAACTAGTCAAAACATACAAATCAAATCAAGATCGATATTCTGATTTCAAGTCATTTTAACTAATCTAGAGATGGATTTTTTTTTCACTGAATATGCAACACAGACATGCTTTTTCAAAAGATTGTAACTATGCTGCTATTGATGAAAATGAAGGTTTGTTGATTTTCAGTCTTTTGTATTGGTGACATACAAGAGGCATGGGTCACTGGCCCAAGCCATTTTCAGATTGATTCTTCACACTATTGCCTACATGCATTGCCAAGATTAGGTCAAGAATGTTGGCTACTGCTGAAACCGTTGCTTCACGTACATTTTCAAGGTTATTTGTTGTTTGCTTTGGACTTTGCAGATTGAAAGTGGATGTGAGTTGTTTGTGTAAAGAGCCTTTCTAGAATCAAGGATTTTGAGATGTTAGCTTTGGCATGATTTTTGCTTTATTTAAATATAAACCATTATACTATCACATGTATTTTTAGATCTGTTTCACCATTTCACTAACTATATTTGCCAAACTATATGTCCACCTCGATCCCTTGCAAGCGGACTTCGGTCACTTCTCTGGGCCATATATTCTGCACACAATCCTTCTTACATGCCATACAGACATAAAGTCAGGAATGCTGGCTAGTATTGCTAAGATGATTTATTGTTTTCTTGGACAGTGCGGGTAAGGTGTAAGGTGTTGGTGTGGCATAAATAGGGGAAGTTACAGCTAGAAATGGGACAATAATATTGTTTATCGCAATAAAAACACTGAATGAATTTATCGTGGCTATTATATCTTAATATCAGAATATCTGTCATTTATTTGCACCTCAATGCCATTTAGACTTTGATAATGTATACTATTTAGTAATTGTTAAGCTGATCTTGGCCCACAGGAAATACTATGCAATATAAAAATGTACTCTTGTGATTCCAGCATTTTCAGGTCTTTTTTAAACTTGTACATGTTGTTTATTAATTATTGTGATATTATGGCCAAGATAATTGTGATAAATAAATCAATATCGTCCCATGCTACTACTCTAGTTACAGCGTTTGTGGGAGATGGCTCGGAAAAGATCCTATTGTCATGCTAGCACTTAAGATGTCAGCGTCACTTTTTCACCTTCACACACAGAACCACACTTTGTTTTCAAAGTCAGATGAGTTCAGTCAAAAAAACCCTGTATTTTCAGCCACTATAAGTTTTATCCAGACACAAAACTGGCTCACATGCAATGCTTTTTAAGAATGTTCGCTACTTGCTGAATGGATTCACTGATTTCTTTGAGATTGTAGATACTAGTTGGGTTTGATTAGAGCAGCCATGTCGTGCAGATTTTTCTCATGCTTGTACGTGTGTGGATCGTTTGGTGTTTGGCTGGTTGGGTTGTACCTTTTCTGTCTATTAGCATGGATTTCATTCAATTATGTCCAAAAGCAAGCACCTATATTATTGCCCCTTTATTCTTACCCCAATAATAGAAGGTCTACATACAAGGGGCATATGTGTCATCACACCCCCCAGGACAATTTGTGATTCGTATTCTACACTTACAGGCCAAGGCAAACATTTTTAAGATTGTTAGCTTCTAGTAGAGATTATGGTGATATTGATTAATTTAATAGATTTTTTTAATATACTTTTCTTTTGTATAGGTGATCTAATGGGGTAGGGGTCACATCCTCAATGAGTTGGGATTGTTTTTATGTTAACACTGCTTACATGCTGTGATGATGTCAAGATTGCTGGCTACCGCTGAGATGTTTTACAGTTTTGTTTCATCATTTTTCAATAATTTTGCTGAGCTGAATTGATTGTTTCTTAGACATGGCAGATTGAAAGGTGGTGTAACATCAGGCAATGCAGCCAGTGCAGTTGCCCTGGGAACCCATAGGTTTAGTAGCCCCTATTGTGAGAGTGCGCCTTAAGACTGTGATATTTGATTATATAAGCTATTTATTACTTGTTTTATTATTAGTATTGTCATTAGAATATAAAACCCTGTCAGTATTTGTTTATTATATGGAACTAAATCATGAAAAAGCTTGACCTCAATTTCACTCTCCAATCACGGATAAATGCACTGGGGCCCCACAATACAAAGTTTATCCCTGCACAGAGAGGCCAAGTCAGTGTTTCTGGAAGAGCGTATGGAAAGGATCTTATTATCATGCAAAACATTTCAGCTATACCATGATTCATACCCCACTGGCCATTTTGTTATTGTTATTCCATGTGCAACACTGCTTACAGGGAATTCTGGTACAGATTATGATGATATAGATGGGATTGAAACTGTGTTGATATTGTTTTTTTTATATGGGTGACATACAAAGGGCATATCTAGAATTTTGGCTACTGTTAATGTGGTCTAATGTTCTGTTGGCAGAGGTGGGTTGCAGGGCTTAACATTGACACTTGCCAACTAGCCAAATGCATGTAGATGTTAATTGTGACTAGTGACACTTTAGCTTTCATTAGCCACTTGACTTCACTTGAATTCACACACTGTACATTTTAACTAGTTTAGGCCAAACTCTGTTCCAGCTATACCCAAAAATTAGGGATGCACTGATGTGAAATTTTGTGACCGATACCAATGTTGATATTTTAATTAGCAATTTGACCGATACCAATATTTTGTAAACATGTTTTTGTAGGCTATGTTTTTTTTTTTAAACTAAGAAATCTACATATAAATAACTGCTTTATATGTATTTATTAATTCAGAAATATACATTTTACTTAATTTTGTCCCTAAATGTAGACTTTTTGAATGGTCTTTTATTTCTTTGTCTGTTTCTAAATCTAAATAGTAGATCAGGTTAACGTCTGTCATCTGTAGAGGCCCATACGACTAGTAAATTGTAAATGTCGTCTGTCCTAACAATTTATATGATCTCGTTTTACTGCTAATTAACAATCTACATTGTCATACCTATTTTTAGAGCATTATTTTCAGGTATGTTATTTACTAAACATGAAGAACATGCAATATGTGGCCAGCAAAATCCTTAGCTAGCTAGTAACTTTTGAAGAATACTAGGCAAAAAAAGATTATTGCTACTTCAAAATAATATTACTCAAAAAAAGGTAAAGAGTACTGTTCAGTCATACTACTAATTCTGTTTCTTGAATATTGCTGATGTTAGGTTTTGCTTAGTGCGGAAAAAGTCACAGCCTGTCTGGGAAATGGCCTGGATATTCTGTCATGCTTTTCAATTTGAACATTATACTCTCATTACACGTGTATTTTCAAATCTGTTTTTACAATTTCATACCATTTTGAGCAATTTTTAGACCTCACATAAGCTTAACATCATTTTCTTGGACACTGCTTATTGAAAGATTATGTAAGTAGTTGGGTTTGCATAGAGCGGGCGAGTTCCCAAGATCCTCTCTGGGAGATGGTATGGTCCCAAGTGTTTAAGATGGGATCTCTTTATGTTAAATAAGAAAAGCAATTGTTATCTGTGACAACATTGGGGACTAATATGTTGTTTTAGAGTAGACTATAGATTTTACGACCTATTTTATCTCATGCGTGTTACTGCTGGTCCAGAGTCCCGATTAATAATTGAGAGGGTTGCATCAGGAATGGCATCTGGTGTAAAACCAAATTTAAAGGTATAATAGAGATTGTTTAAAATGTGCATTTTTAAAAATTACTTAAAATAACCTTACACTAACACAATCATTAACACACACTGAAAGAATTATATATATTATTCATAAATCTGGGACTCTGTGGGGCCTAAAAACAATTAACCAATAGTAGACCATGGGGGTAAGGCTATTATTAGTTGATTGATGTAGCTTCAACTGTTATTGGTTTAGCCTGCAGCATAAATTAGGATGCATTCTATAATAAAGAAGTGTTCTGTTGTACACATTAACTCTGGTGCTAACTAGTTGTGCAATGGCTGAGAGAGAAAACTGAAGCAAATATTGCAAAAAGAGGAGAAGAGAGGAAGGAGAAAAGAATTATACACATTCTTCATGGATTTTTGTTATATTTAGAGATGCTACAGCTAATTGCGATTAGCATTGAAGCGAATGGTGCTCTTTGAGTGCTGATAGTTCCACTAATGGTGCAGTTATATTGGCGACTCAGAAGTAGTCTTTATTATGTTTAAGGCTGCTTTATTGTTTAGGGTTACATTGACAGACACTAGTTTCTGAAATGTTGCAAACAACCTCTGTAATACCTTTAATAGTATGGTGAACGCTGCACACCAAGATGAGAAGTATCTGTGGCAACCCCAGCAGGTAAAAGCAGAACACAAGGGTTTTATTACAACCTTCATGACATGTTTCAGGAAATTGAGACAACATTTAGGGTTCAAATAAACTAAACATTAAAACTATAATAATAAAGGGCAGTCATGGCATAGTAGAATAAAACCTTAAACCAATAGGCTACTTCCCATTGACTTTTTCTGACCCATGCTGCCTGCCTAAAGGTGTGCTACTTGTTATTGTTTTGGCTTTGTATACCTCTCAACACTTGCCCAATATACCTGTGCTGTGGTCAGGGCACTTGTATAAATGCATTGACAAAGTGCATTCTTCTTCAGTGTTGGTCCAGAGATCTCTAATCCAGGCTAGACCTGTTAGGACAAGCCCACTTCCGCTGTCTACAATACAGAACTGCACATAGACCAGTGTGGTATGGATGCCTTAGCACACTTGGTTAGAGCTACTTAGAAAATAGCACTTTTATCATTATACCTTTATCCATTAAACTAAATGTATCGCAAAAACGTTATGGTCTTACATCTGATGTGACTGTACGGACTGATGTACTGATTACCACCCACTAGTAAATGCAGAAACCTTGCGCTGTAAGATAGATTCTCGCAAGATTTGTAGTTTTACAAGGTCGTTAGTGAGTAGGCGGGTATTAGCTTTGCCAACAACAATGGACACGCTAAAAAATGTGCGATTGTTTTTGACAATAATTATATCGGCAAAACAACGATATTATGCAATCATAATAATTTGTCCTTGTCCATGCACGCAGATTGTAAGTGTGAACGCGGTAACTCAAAAATGAATTGCCAGATCAGTTTCAATATTTGCACACAGGTACATACCCTAAAGACGCTGAACTGTATCGATTTGGGTACTTCTACGATGAATATTAATTAATAACGGGCCAAAACTGTGAACGCAATAACTCAAAAAGTCTTCATGAAGATGCAGAACTAGATTGAGTTTGGTACATCCACAGTTAATGACAATAAAATAATTCACTAATAAATGTTTTGATGCACTTTTATTGATCCAATAATCCTGCCGAACAAAACGAAATCGCATGAATGTTGTCACATTGATCCGGGCAATTGTATACTTAATGTACATAGGCACATTACAGAGGTCAAATAAAGAATGCCTCTATAGCGCCCCCATGTTTATGACCCCCTATGGGACACACTTACTTTGGCAGAGAGCAATGAAACTTGGTACAGTGATTCTCCACAGTGTACCCAACATAAAATATTATTATGACCCCACCCTACAACGACTTCCTGTTTGTTGTAGGGTGGGGTCATAATAATATTTTATGTTGGGTACACTGTGGCCCATAATTAATTAATTACTAAATTAATATTCATTGTAGAAGTACCCAAATCGATACAGTTTGGCATCTATATGGTATGTACCTGTGTGCAAATGTTGAAACTGATCCAGCAATTCACGTTCACAGCTAGGATCTGCGGACACGGACCAACATGATTTCATAATATTGTCATTTGTCCGATATAATAAATACATTGCCTTTATTGTCAGTATAAATAGGCTACATAGTAGTAAATACATGTTGACAGATCAGAGCAAAACCAACAGCCATTGGC
Source organism: Philypnodon macrostomus (assembly GCA_036025475.1). Taxonomy (NCBI): domain Eukaryota; kingdom Metazoa; phylum Chordata; class Actinopteri; order Gobiiformes; family Eleotridae; genus Philypnodon; species Philypnodon macrostomus. The sequence continues at coordinate 6,109 of JAVQKC010147365.1, read as the reverse complement.
CATATACCCCTCACATGTCAATTTCAGAGAGGTTTTACCACTGGCATACCGTCTTCAGAGTGACATGCCACTGTTCAATCAGCCAGGGGGTGCTCGTGGACCGGCATACCAGACATTCATTCCAATACATGATATATGTAATTGTGTAGTCTGCCTCCAAACACAAGAATATTTATTCTCTCAAGAATAGGGCTGGGTACCTTTAAGTACTTTATCCAGAACTCATATAAAATGTGATTATTGTATTATTCAGAACACAGTACAATTGTTGTCTCAGGTGTGAAATGTGTTGCACCAATCAGAGGAGTCTTCATTGAAGCGGGTTTATGTCCGAGCTCTGGACACAGCTCACAACCACAAGCTCGGTTACTACCTCCTGATAAGACAACATATAAGAATCTTGTGTCTACAATGACAGAACTGATAGTATCTGTGCACAGTACTTACAATAGAGTCTCCAGTCGATAGTGAGGACTGTGTTTGAGCTCATTCAGCTCCCGAAGATCTGAGTCATTTAGGCCGTTATACCATAGATTCAGTTCTGTGAGACAGGAGGAACGGTTGGACTTCAGAGCTGAGGCCAGATAAGAACAGCCAGACTTTGACACTCCGCAGCTGTTCAATCTGAATAAAGGACAAATGAAAAGAAAAAGAAAAAATGATTTAGCAAGCATTTTAAGGAATGTCAACTGCATAGTTTTTGGCCAGATTGAGTCAAAACATGACAGATGTGTATCTTTGCTAATGAGCTCACATAAAGGTTTTTGTAGCATAAGAGAATGTAAAAATTAAAAATAGATAATGTTTAAAATGAAAAATCAGACCAGGGGAGGGACACTGATTAAATGTTGCTGTAGAGGCTAGGAGAGGGAGTAAAGTTAAAAAGTAATTAAAAAAAAAATTACCTATGATATTTATTTATTTATTTATAAGATATATATTTAGTTTTCTTTTTTTTCATTTTAGGAAACTTATAGACTTCCCCTTTAATAGTCATTTAGTTGGATAATTAATTACTGTAGTTGGACAAAGGCACTTAAACCATGACAAAGCTAGTAAACAAGAATTTCTTGAAGCCTAAACCTATACATGTATCTAAGATCTAGGCTAGAACATCTACCACACAGAGATGTGGAAAAAAGTCCTTCAGGTATTGCTAAGAACTTTTACTCTCAGTCAGATTTTCAAAACTTACGTGGGTCATCACACAACAGAATTTATGTGTGTATTTTTCTCTGTTTAAGTAACAAAGAAAGGTTATAGCTAAAGAATGTAATTAAAAATGGTCCCAAATGAATTGCTGAAATAGACATACCTCATAAAATCTGCTGAAAAGGAAATTTCATGGAGAAGAATGTTGATTGGAATGGTGAGGAATGTGGTGTATATATATATATATATATATATATATATATATATATATATATATACACTCTATTCAACTTCAGACATAACCATATGGAATATACACATTAAATTTCTTATCACAAGAAGCTCTGATGGAAAAAACACAAAATGTGTATTTTATTTTTTGAACACTGGAAGGGAGGGGGGAGGAGTGACATCAGTAACAGACAGTGAACTTACCTCAGAATCTCCAGGAGACAGTTTGGATTTTGCAGAAAACCACACAGTTGCTGCACTGCTGAGTCTTTTATGTCACAATTACCACCAAGATCCGGGTAACTCAGATGTGAGGGTTTGGCTAAGGCTAGAGCAGAACAGCTAGACTCTGCCAAATTGCACCAGTTTAATCTGAATAAAGAATAAATTATGTTAGGGAGTACTCCAGTCAGAAGTGCCTTGACCTGAAATCTAAAAACACTCACAATGTCTAACCATTTAAGGCCGCTCTCTCCCCAAAATAGTACTTTTACAATTAAATATTTTTACATTTATTGATTTGTTTTCCCCATTTATCTATTTCTCTTTGAGGATTTTAACTATCCCTGAGATTCTGCCTTGGCACAATCAAACAGGAATGAATAAGAACATAGAAGAAATACCTGGTAACAATTGACTAAAATCAATAACTGTATTGCTGCCTCACCTTTCTTTATCCTAAAGGGAGAGCTACAGTATATGTCCCTTAACACACATTTAATGAACAGACAGTGAACTGACCCTAGGGTCTTCAGTCGACAGTCTGGACTCTGCAGAAAACTACACAGATGCTCCACTCCTGGGTCTCTCATGTTTCTATTCCAGCCCAGATACAGTTCTCTCAGATGTGAAGGGTTTGACATTAGAGCTGAGGCCAAATATGAACAGCTGGTCTCAGTTAAACTGCAGCTGCTCAATCTAAAAAAGAGAGAGAATTATGATAGCATTATAATATAAACTCTCCAGTTACAGAAATCAGAAAAAACAGTGAGTAATACATGTGCGGGACAAGGGCGTAAGACTTTAAGGACACTAGGTTTCAAGTGCTATTGTGTCCATGCAATCATATTTAACCAGTTGTTATTGTGTTATCTTTACAATGTAGTAATATTGGTGTGGCTACCACATCTCTGGCAGTTGTATGCCTCAATTATTCATGTCTGTCACTCTGCCTTTGGGAAACTGTGGTGATAGAGGTAGCTTACCACCACCAGTGTGTGAATAAATGTAAAGTAATTTAGAAAGGCAGTGGCCATAAGCGGGTAGAGAATGTTGGTTCGATTTCTGCCTAGTTCATACTGCCATTGTGTCCATGGGCCATGTGTTAAAACAAAAAAAAAAAACACTCATTCTCATTTTTGAACCCGGGGTCACATGGTAGAAACGACCACAAACCAAGTCTCACACTAAATAGGCTGATGTCACTGAGAATGACCTCTGACAGCTGGGAGTCATCATTTAGAACGCTAAAGAGAACAGAAAAAGGTGAAGAAACCAGCAGAGGGCAGTACAGTGGTACGCTTTTGGGCACAAACAGAGACCATACATGCTATTATATGACTATTATAAAATACGGAACAAGTAAAACAGAGCACCTTTTTGGATACGTGAAAACCGATTGAATGTAGATGGTTTGTTACTTGGTAAGGGCTTTTTGAATTGGTACGGGGGTAGGGGAAAGGAGGAGCTGTTCAGTGCTCAGTAATGTTTTTTTCTGGCTGAGTAGAACTAGACATTTTAACCAGTCTGCAAGGGACTGCTAAATCCTGGAGGGACCGACAATATTTTATGGACACACAAACAAACTTTTAATAACCAGGTTGCCTTTCACTTTTATACTGCCTGAATCAGAGCTACACTAGGTGCAGCTACTGTGACTCTGTAGATTCACAGGAATTGCACAGACCTGATAGAGCTGGCCAGAGTTTCAATACTTACTGTTCTTTTCTTACAGCAAACCCCACAAAACATGAAATCGGAGATGTCACTATCACTGTTAACCACTAATAAGGTTTAAGCCCAAGTTTTGTGCACAAACTGACCTCAGGGTGTCCAGTTGACAGTCTGGGCTCTGCAGAAATCCACACAGATGATTCATTCCTGTGTCCTTCAAGTTCCAGTTATTCCTTAGATCCAGTTCTCTCAGATATGAGGGGTTGGACTTCAGAGCTGAGGCCAGTGAAGAACAGCCAGACTCTGACAAACTGCACTCTTTTAATCTAAAAAAAAAACTATGAATCATCCAGTCACAGGAAAATCCCTATCAACATGGTCCTGGTTTTCTATAGACACCATTGACAGCTTGCCTTACAGTCACTGTGTAGCAAAGTTTTGATGGTGAACCCACTCCAGAATTGCATGTCAGCTGTCCATTAGGCAACAGTAGGCAACTGCATATAGGGCCCCAAGCTTCCAGGGACCCATAAATGAAGTCAACAATAAATATGTCTTGGTAATTATTAAACTTATTTTGGGAAAATGACATTACAAGGCCAATATGCCTAGCCAATGTTCCCTTTGTATGGTTTAGCCAACTGGTTGCTGTGGACTGACAAATCAAGACAATTTTCATTTTGGACCCGAAAAGCTCCAAATACAGAAGGCCCCCGCTAAATCTGCCACTGGAATATTTTCTGTGTCATAAGCATCATTATTTACAGTATAATGTCACAATTATTTTCTACTTGTTGAGCACAAATAAATACATTTATATCTTTATCATTTTTAAAGGGCAATGTACTGACCTCAGAGTCTCCAGTCGACAGTGTGGACTTGACAGTCCTCCACACAACATTTTTAGTAGGGAGTTTATCTGTCCATTCTTACTCAGGTCTAATTCCCTCAGGTGAGAGGGATTAGACCTAAGAGCCAAAGAGATGACTTCACAGTGAATGTTTGAGAGTCCATATTCAGAAAGTCTGCAGAAACAGCAACAAAAAAGTCAAATGTGTAAATACAGTATGACTAAAACACCACTGACGCTTGTTAACGACTTGTGATTGGTCTGAACAACATTGCTGTTGACAGCTTCACCTCTGTGTTCCTCTTTAGAGATCAATTCAAAAGAATATTTGGGATAAATCTGTATAATAGCTGTATGCTGACCATCTCTGTAGACTGGTCAATTCAAAAGTATAGCAAGAAATGTATCTTGCATGTATTTGAATGAACGCCCTGATGCTCGTGTCAAGTGTCTTGACACACACACACATGCACACACACACACACACGCAAGTGTGTATTCAAACACTTACACAGCCTTTCTGCAGTTCTTCACAGCTGGGATCAGTCTCAGTCGTCCCTGTGCAGATGTTTTATATTTCTTTAGGTCCAGCTCCTCCAGGACCTCCCCTGACATCTGTAGCATGTAGGCCAGAGCTGAACAGTGGATCTCAGAAAGCTCTTCAGATCTGTTCTCTGATCTAAGGAAGTTCTGGATCTTCTGATGGACCGAGTGATCGTTTAACTCTGTCAGACAGTGAAAGATGTTAATGCTTCTGTCTGGAGATATTTGCTCTGTGTTAATCTCCTTCAGGTTGTTGATGATTCTTTGTCTTGTCTCTGAGTCAGTCTGTGTTGGACCCAGCAGAGCTCCCAGAAGTCTCTGGTTGGACTCCAGAGAGAGGCCATGAAGGAAGCGCACAAACAGGTCCAGATGGCCATTTTTACTTTTTAAAGATTCCTTCAGGGTTTTTCTGAGGAAGATATGTAGTGTTGAGGTGTGATTCCAGAACTGTAGAAATGTTTTCAAGTAATTTTTTTTCCTGTTTTTTAAATAGTGGAGCCTGTAAACCGCAGCCAGAAACTCCTGGACACTCAGATGGACAAAGCAATAGACTGATTTCTTGAAAATAACATTCTCTTTTTTGAAAATCTCTGTACAAAGTCCTGAGTACACCAATACATCTCGTTCTTCAAGTCCGACCTCCTGCAGGTCTTCTTGGTAGAACATGATGTTTCCTTTCTGCAGATGTTCAAAGGCCAGTCTCCCTAGCTTCAGAAGTACCTCACAGTCAGCCTGTGTCAGCTCTGGACCACTGGTCTCCTGTCTGTACTTGCTCTTCCTGTGCGTCTGCACAAGCAAAAAGTGTGCATACATGTCGGTAAGGGTCTGGGGCAGGCCTCCTCTATGAGAGGTTCCCAACATGTGGTCCAGGACTGTGGCTGTGATCAAGCAGAAGACTGGGATCACACACATGATGTGCAGACTGTGGGATGTCCTGATGTGGGAGAGGACTGTGGCACACTGTTCTTCATCTGTGAACCTCTTCCTGAAGTATTGCTCCTTTTGTTCGTCAGTGATAAACCCTCGTACCTCTGTGAGCCTGTGCAGACACCGTGCTGGGATGTGATTGGCTGCTGCTGGTCGGGAAGTGATCCAGATGAGGGCAGAAGGAAGCAGTGAGCCGTTGATGAGGTTTACCAGCAGCATGTTGACCTTTGATATCAGAGTGACCTCAGAGATGACTGGACATTTGTGGAAGTTCAGAATCAGTCTGCTCTCATCGAGGCCGTCAAAGATGAACAGGACTTTACAGTGGGCCAGTGTCTCTGCTGTGAGCTTCTCTAGCATTGGATGGAAAACATGTATCAGCTTCAGCAGACTGTAGCTGTCCTCTCTGACCAGGTTCAGCTCTCTGAAAGACAGGGGCACCACCAGCTCCACCTCCTGGTTCTCTGAGATCTGGGCCCAGTCCAGACAGAACTTCAGAACTGAGAAGGTCTT
>JAVQKC010147330.1:0-12486 GCA_036025475.1 Philypnodon macrostomus | reverse complement strand
TGTCAGTGTGCTGTGTCAGTGTGCTGTGTCAGTGTGCTGTGTCAGTGTGTTATGTCAGTGTGTTATGTCAGTGTGCTATGTCAGTGTGCTAAGTGAATTGTCTCTCATCCTCTGCAGCTGTTTATAAATGATGCTCCTATAAACTCCTCAAACATCCTCTGTGGAAAAGGTGTAATCCACACATTGTCGTCTGTTCTGCAAATATACAAGAATCGCTGTGACAAGACGGAATACCTTAAAGTCATGGTACTTGAAGCACTACTTGAAGCAGGTTAAATCAACATTAGGCTCATTAAGCTTAGGGTGTTTAATTGTCTTTTCATCAACAGAGTAACTGTTACGACTGTTTTTCTCCACAAAATATCTGCCCCAACAACACCTTTCCAGAGGTAAGAGTCATCAGAATTAGCCCAATCTTAGCTCCATTTTTTACATAACATGTACAATTGTAAAACCTTAAAAGCCCTTCATATGCAAACTTTTCTGAGCTTTTTACAATGTAAAGATGTTTTTTTCTATCAAAATCATCATTTAAATAATTTTGTTTCAAGGACATGTCCAATCTCATGATTTTTTTACATTATAAAATGTGAAATTCTTACCTAGCAGTAAACATAATATAATATGTTGACATTAGCTAGATCAAAATGATTCTTGAATATATTTTCAAATGTATACTTTTAGAAATCACAAAAGAAGAGGATCTGTGTATTGACTCGGATGTTCGAGGACAGACAGCTGCGGGTGATTGGATGCAAAGCGACCTGCCTCAAGCCTAAAGTTGTATGTTTATAAATCATTTATTTATGATACACTCCTTAGTTGGATTTAACAACAGGCTTGATTTGTGGAATCTCTTTTCAGGAGCCCCTGTGTTGCCCAGGTTTCTTTGGGGAGCACTGTGAACCATGTCCTGGTGCAAACGGTCAGGCCTGTTTTGGTAATGGAGAATGCTCCGACAGCAATAACGGGACTGGGGTGTGCCACTGTTACCGGGGTTTTACTGGCACAGCCTGTGAGACATGTGAGAGCAGCAAATACGGGATCCACTGTGATCAGGGTACAGTCCAAACAACCAACTTATAAATATGATTCATAATTATTCAATACCATTGATTTTGGTGCTATCGATTTGTGCAGAGTGCTTTTGCAAAAATGGACAATGTAACAATGGTGTAAAGGGAGACGGGACATGTGAGTGTGACGTCGGCTGGAGGGGGGTCCTGTGTGACGAAAGTATGAAAACTCACCTGAAAAACATTTGCTTTGAAAACACAATCTAACTCTTCACCTTTTTGTGTTTCAGAAATCGAATTCAAAAGTGAGGAACTGTGTGGCTCTATGAAGTGTCACACAAGTGCAAAGTAGGTCACTGTATGCAACAAACAAAACAAATGTGTTTTTAACATTGTGATATTAAGTGATTTCTTCTTTTCTTATCTACTCAGTTGTGTGATCAGAACAGCTGGGCCCCAGTGTCTCTGTGCTGCTGGATTTGAGGGGAACGGCACTTTCTGTCAAGGTAACAATATTTTCTACACAGAAAACAAGCTCTTTTCAAGTGTCTCTAAAAATGTTTCTGATTGTGCTTATGACTGTGTGCAGCTAAAGACTCATGTGCCCTGGATAATGGTGGCTGTAGTCTCTATGCAGTCTGCAAAAGGACGCGGCCAGGACAGCGGCAGTGTGTCTGCAACAGTGGCTACTCAGGAGATGGACTTGTGTGTGTTGGTAGGGAGAGAAAAACAGCACAATTTCAGAAATACTTAAATCCAAACAACTCAAAATAAAACTATTGCATTTTTTTCATTCTAGAAATAAATCCTTGTCTGGAAGCAAATGGTGGCTGCCATGCTAATTCTGAGTGTGTTCATGTGGGACCTAACAAAGTAAATGCTGACGTTTATTGCAAATTCAGTGGTGATGACTTTTTATTTGTATTGAAGTAGCTGTGTTTTTACAGACCTCATGTGCCTGTCGAGAGGGTTATGAAGGCGATGGACAAAACTGTAAGATAACTGACTTGTGCCGAAAGGTTTGTTTGTCTTATATAATGTTGTGTTTTGTAGCCTATAACAGATCATTATAAGGACTTTTTATATTTAAGAAAAATGGAGGCTGTCACAGGTATGCAAGCTGCAATACAACTGGTCCCAATGTCCTCACTTGCACCTGTCAGAGTAGTTATATCGGAGATGGATTGACCTGTCGAGGCACTGTAGGAAAAGTAAGTAGATAACGTTGTTGGGTTTTTTTTATTTATAAAAAAGACAAAAATTAAATGAAAAAAATAAAAATAAAAAATCTTTCTCTTCCTAGGTCTTTTTTAAAAATATATAATAGAGGTTGTTTGCAAAGAGGAGAGGAGGGGAAGAAGGAAATAATTATAGTCATTCTTTATGGATTTCTGTTATATTTAGAGATGCTAATGCTAGCGTTGATGCTAACAGTGCTCTTTGGGTGCTAATAGTTACACTAATAGTACAGTTATATTGGCAGTGGCTATTATGTTGCTTCTTTATTGTTGAGTGTGACACTGACAGACACTAGTTTCTGAATTGTTGCAAACAACCTCTATTATACCTTTAAATTAACGCCACTAATTGGTTTACAGGAACTGCTGAACCGGAAGCACAGAGACTTCTACCTGAGCCTGATGGTGAGTAAAGGATGATTTAGGACGTCCTGCAATGGAATCAACAGAATAACATGGGGCTTGTTTTAGATACTAGAAATCCCCTTGAAAGGCCGTGGCCCCTTCACTGTCTTCACACCAACCACAGAAGCTTTTAGCAAAATCAGAAATGACAAGAAGGTATTGAACTCACCACTTCTCACTTTATGTGCATTTGTAACTGAAACACACACATATTTATTTACAGATGAACAATATGATTTCACACAAAAACAAGGAGCTGTTTGGCACTTTTTTGCGCAGCCACATTGTCATGTGCCGCACTCTGGAGCCGACTGACCTCAGTCAACCTCTAAACCTGACCACGCTGTCGGGCTTTGTCCTGAAAATACACTCATCGCAGGTAATCATTTACAATTTCATTATTTTCTGTGGGAGAATTGATTGTACAAGATTATAGATTTTTACCAATTTTACATCTACTCCTTTTTCAGGGAAATATATATGTTAATGAGGCCAACCTGACCTACAGCGATGGCGTCAGTATAAATGGTATCTTCCATGAAGTTGATTCTGCTTTATATTCCCCTACTGATGACCAATTAAAAGAGCTGGATACCAAAGTAACGCAAATATTGATTATATTTTTTTATATTTGATTATTACACTTTTCTATAAATACTTTTGTGTGTGGTGTGTTTGTTTTTATACAGCTAAATCTCACTGATGTGGCTGAACATAATGGTTACCAAACCTTTTACAAACTACTAAAGGTAAGAAACCCCTTAAAAGACATGTTTTTTATCTTGATTCACAAACATGTGATATTATGTCAATATGATTTAAGGACACCGGAGTGACCGATGTGCTGCGTGATGAACTTTACCAGCCACTTACCATCTTCCTGCCGTCAGACGCCGCAATGGCTTCTCTGCCTCAGGAGCAAAAGGACTTTCTGTACCACCCAGAGAACCAAGCACAGCTGCAGGAGTACCTCAAGTACCACATCTTGCATAGCCAGCAGGTGAGCTTCTTTTTTTATTAATACAACAAAGTATTTGCATTTTACAAAGTACAGTACAGGGTAGTCAGGTTTCCTCCCATCATCTAACAACATAAGTGTGTCATGAGAATTGATGAATCTAAATTGCCCCCAGGGAATTAATATAAGAGTGAATGTGTGTACTGTATGTGCCAGCCCTGCAACAACCCTGCAGCAAATTATCCAGGGTTTACTCCACCTAAGACCCATAGTTGCTGCGATAAGAACAAAATTAATTCATATTTATGTTCTTTCTCTTTTACAGATTTATGCTGAAGGCCTGGTTCACCAGGATTCAGCGCGAACACTGCAGGGCTCATCATTGTCCTTTAGCTGTGGAGGTCCAGATGCTATAGTGAGTACACTGCTACTGAGCCGACAATCATCTCATGAGTCCAAATGTGATTTATAATTATGTGTGTTATTCCAGGGAGAGGTCTTTGTAAATGACAAGTGCCGCATCATTCAAAGACATCTTAAGTTCAATGGGGGCATGGCTTATGGAATAGATTGTCTGCTGACTCCACCCAGCCTCGGGGGGCGCTGTGATAGGCAGGCCACATTTGACCACACAGTGAGTGTTTTTCATAAACTAAAGTTGTGAAAAATGGCATATTTTGTGATATCACATTTGCTTTTCTGTGGTAGACAAGCTGTGGGTTATGCTCTTCATCAACTACTCGATGTCCAAAAGGCTCCAAAATCAAGGTCTGTCCACATGTAGTAAAAAGAAAATATTTAATAAAAGTGTTTTCATAAACATCTGTGTGAGCCTAATTGTTATTTATTATTATAGGAGTCTCAAAAATGTGACCTTCCTACATTTTTCATCACAAAGAATTCTGGCTGTCAGACTGTTTGCACGATTAACTTTTGGAGGCCCAAATGTTGCAGTGGTTATTTTGGACGAGATTGTCTAGGTAGCTAAAAGTAAAATGTCATTAAATTTGAAATATATAGGTTGTTAATCAGATTTTACTTCTGCTCTGTCCAGCTTGTCCTGGTGGAGTGGGCTCCTCTTGCAGTAATCGAGGTAAATGTGATGATGGTCATTTGGGCAATGGCACCTGTACATGTGACCCCGGGTTTGATGGGGTGGCCTGTGAGCTGTGTCTCCAAGGTCACTATGGACCCACCTGCAAAGGTAACATCATCTGTGTCCAATGTTTCCAATTACATATAATATTTAATATATATATATTGTATATATAATATTTTTACATTGTAGCTCTTGTCTTGTTTGCACTTTTATTAGCTGTTATATGTTATGATTTCTTCCAGCTTGTAACTGTACTGAACATGGCTCCTGCGATGATGGTCTTAGGGGACCAGGTTTATGTTTCTGTGACGAGGGCTGGACTGGAGAGCGCTGCGAGACACAGCTTGGTAAAACAGAGCTGTCTCAGTATTAGTATAGTATAGCAGTATTGATCTTTAATTGTATATATTGTTAATTTTTGGACTTATCTGCAGGTGAGGTGTATAAATGTTCTCCGCCGTGTTCGCCCAAAGCCGTCTGTCAGCAGAACAACACCTGTATCTGTCGGCCCTTTTATGAAGGAGATGGATTCACCTGTACAGGTACGAACACAAATATTCAAATAGACCTTTTATAATAAGATGTATAGATCATAATGTTTAAAAGAGTGAGTCAGATTTGTGTGTCACTACAGTGGTGGACATGTGTCAGATATGGAATGGTGGTTGTGCACCAGCAGCCAAGTGCTCTCAGAAAAGAGATAAGGTGAGCTGTACCTGTTCTAAAGGGCACTCAGGTGATGGTTACTTCTGCCAGCCTATAGACCCATGTGCAGCAGGTGACAATGGTGGTTGCCACGAACATGCTACCTGCACCATGACAGCACCGGTGAGAAGTTTTTCATTTAAAATGATTATTCATGAGACAAAGAATAAACTCAACTTATTTTACAATTGATCTTTTTACAACCAATCATCAGGGAAAGAGGAAGTGCAATTGTAAGGCCAACTATATTGGGGATGGAGTAACATGTGATGTCAAACAGCTGCCCATCAGTCGCTGTTTACAAAATAATGGACAATGTCACCAGGATGCCAAATGCACTGATCTACACTTTGAAGGTGACCATTCACTATAAAACTAAAATACTATATCATCTCTGTAATAGATGGCTTACATAAAAAATACTTACAAATTTTATGGACATTATTTTAGATACAATGCTTGGCATCTTTCACCTACGGTCATCCAAAGGTCAGTATAAACTCAACTACACAGCTGCTCAACAGGCCTGCAGTACTGAAGGGGGCACTCTGGCTACATACAACCAGCTGTCCTATGCTCAGCAGGTAGGTGAACTCAAACATTTAAACAGTATCAGAAAAATACTATAGCTCTGATGTTGTGTTTTTTTGTGAAGGGTGGATTAAACATGTGCGCTGCTGGCTGGTTAGACCAGGCCCGAGTGGCTTACCCGACCACCTACTCTAACCCAAACTGTGGTTTTGGACACGTGGGTATTGTAGATTATGGTGTGCGCAAGAATCTCAGTGAAACGTGGGACTCCTTCTGCCACAGAATGAAAGGTGAGAGACGTGTCGTTTAAATATGCCCGTAGTAAATTAGACATGGGTTCTTAATATTAAGTTTTGTTTGTGTGCTTTGTATTTTAGAGGTTAAATGTGAGTGCAAAGTTGGTTACATGGGAGATGGTTTCAGCTGCACAGGAAACCTGCTACAGGTTCTCAGATCAACACCCCAATTTTCCAATTTTCTCTCAGTGAGTTTTTTACATAATGCCTATAAATTAAAAATGTTTGCCTTTCACCACAGTGTAACTAATTTAATTTGTATAAATGTTTACAGCAAATTCTCAATTACTCAGGGGTCTCTACTTCAGGGAAACAATTTCTAAGGCATCTCAGTAACATTACAACCCAGTCCACTCTGTTCGTACCTGACAACAATGGTCTGGCTGATAACCAGGTTCATAACATCATAACCAAATAGTTTCTCAACCATAACAATTTCTCAATAATGTTCCAATCTCTTTTTAACTTAATACATTTTAACGTATGCATATCTTTATAGACTCTGACCCAAAGAGATATTGAGTTTCACCTTTTGGAGGGTCACGTCCTGTCCCTGGACCAGCTGCCCAATGGCACTCGGATCAGAAATCGAGTTGGGAGCCTTACTGTGCTCGGGGTCAGGGACCTGCAAGACCCAGCAGCTCTGGTCAGTTTGTTTTGATCAAGCATGTCTCAAGAGTAAATTGCATAAAAATGTTAATGCCAAAATAGCATATTTATTTCTTCTCCTTCTGTTAATTGTTTCACTATATTATGTTTACTAGTGTTAATGCAAGTATTCATTCCCCTCAGTCTTCACGGTACATCAACGATCGTTTTGTCACTTCCTCGGACATTATGGCTTCAAATGGGGTCATTCATGTGCTCCAAGGGCCTCTGAAAGCCCCACCTCCACAAATAGAAGTTAGTATTTTCAGAGGAATAAGGGGGGTCTGTAATATATAAACACAACATACTTAGATGCATTTAAAAAACAATTATAACACTGAGTTGTCCCAGATCCATCCATATAGCATATAACCTAGCCTATGTTTATCTAACGTGTTTTCAAGATAATGATCATTCTTATACTTGGGCCTGCAGATGCATGCAGCACATGAAGCAGGACTGGGAGTCGGAGTGGTGTTGCTGGTCGCTCTTATAGCTGGAGTGGTCTTTGTTGGCTCAAATTTTTACAGACAAAATGCCAAACCCTTTAGATTTCACTACTTTAAGGTATGTACTGCTTATATGTGTGTTATTTTATCTATTTAATATCCAATACACATACTATGCTAGTAAAACTACATTTTTACATTTCATTTCATTGACAGGATGATGATGGTGAGGAAGATACTCCTCCTGTAGACATTAGTTGCCGCAACATTGCTAACCCAGTTTACGAACCAGCTCCTGAGCCACAATCAAACACCGCAGACGTCCCAGTAAGTTGAGCTACAAACCGACAACATCTGAAAGTTCTATTTCAGTATAAACTAAAGCATGTTTTACAATTGCAGGCTGAAGACAAAAATGGGGCTATTGTAGGTGGATCATATGACCTCCTAGATGACAGCTGAATCGCAACTTGCTGAATTATTCTCTCCTTGTTTACACAATACCTCAGCTGATTCAGCATTAAAACTGTCACTTGTTTATTCATAATTATATCACAGACTCAGTTTAGGACATTTTTGCAGGGTCAATGTGTGAGTGGTGTAATTCAGTACTGCAGAATACAGTATATAAAACCAAAAAGATTGAATCTTCTAACAATTTTCACTCTGGGATGTTTGTAATAATTGTTGCATGGGAACAAAATAAAAACACAGTTGCATTGGTCTGACACACTGCTGTTCTGTTTAATAAATTATAAAACATGGATTTATTTCCAACAGTTTCAAGGCTTGGATCTCACCATCAACATTTGCTCAAAACTGTCAATCTTTTCTCAGCACGGTCAAATCAGTCAGACATCTTCGGTCACCTCAGATATCCATGAATAAAAACGGGCCACTCTAGTGAAAACTGCGGGAAAGGCTTCATCACAGTGGCTGCTTCCCCATGTGACCACTCCAAACAGGAAGTAGGCACCCTGCTTTCGGCAAAAGAGAGGCGCCCCAGAGTCACCCTGAGACACAGCAAAGAAGTGGTTTGCCTTCTGAATAGTAACAAACTGATGGGTCAAATAGAAATGAAATATATTGAATGATACCAGACAGGAGGTGGAAACTGCAGGATGAGCACATATGTGGGACTCTTTGATCATATCTTTACCCCACTTCTCTCCACAGGTGGTCTGGTTAACCAGGGTCACCGCAGTCTGGTGCATACGGTTAGGATTCACGCCCTCTGTATACAATCACATCACCATCAGTAATGACAGTTAACATAAGCCCTTGATATGTGTGATTGGTATTGACCTGTAGCTTTAGTGCCTCCCCAGCCTGTAACCACACAAGACCAGCCAGGAGCCAGGTCACCATCTTCATCTTGGTCAGGGACACAGATTGGGGCTACATTTTTGCCTGTGGACAGTAAACACCTCTAAAATGTCTGTCAAATCTGAATGCTCACATGTTTTTAAAAAGGTTCAGTACCGACTCTGACCGGCACGCTGAGTCGGAGCAGGGACAGGTCAGAGGCTGGAGGAAAGCCATCTTCTGGTAGGTTGATGACAACATCTACAGGGATGCTTTGCATTGAAGAGAACCTGACATCATGGACCCCTAAAACCACTCTGTCCTCTTTAGCCCTAAATACAGCAAAATGTATTTATGTTTTTAGGGCATTTTCATTTGTGTACACGACACAGGCCTGACCAAAGTGATCGGTCATGTTTCTTTCTACCTGACGTGGCAGTGTTGAGCTGTGATGACAAACCGCCGGTGGATGAGTGTCCCGCTGCAGTAGTGGCGTCCATTGTATTGTAAACTCACCTGCCAGGGCCAATAAACTGGACAGCTCTCACTGATGTTATTCACAGACACTGAACCATCAGAGGACAAGAGGAACCCGGCAACATGTGGGGCCCTTACACAGCCCCCTCTCTGCTGAGTTCCACACTTTTCTTCTGTAGGTGGCAACAGAGATTTCATTTTTTAAGTGAAAATTGAACATGGTAATGATAATTCATGTCTATTGTCCAAAATGTGTAGTCTGGAGGTTTAAGGATAATACATTACTATAACATCTAATAAATGCTTGACTAATAGCAGTCGAGTTTTACTTTAGTCCTTCTCCTGGCCTCTGAGTTTGTGTGGGCTGTTAAACTATTGGTCAGGGCCCACAAACTCTGATTTGATGTTGCTGTGGAGGCCTAAAGTCAAATAAGACATACTGGATTACCTACTTTACGTCAATGAAAAGAGTGAGATATATTTTAAGCATTCATTTTACATTCATTTTATTTTAGGAAACCTCCGGACTACAGCTTTATCTGAATTAAACTTACCTTGTTCTGGGAACTCATCGGATACATTTTCTTCATCTGTAAACAAATATATACTGAATCTCATTCATGGGGTCACCTTAAAGACAACATATTGATAGAACAGCTGAATGTCTTATACTCATTGCATTATAGAGCCACTGAGCAAAGTTCTGTATTTTGGTGTAGACTCCTGGCTTTTTGGCCCGTCCACAGCCAACGCCCCAGCTGACAAGGCCTGCCAGCTGATACCTGCTGCCATTGAAACAGGATATGGGTCCTCCAGAGTCCCCCTAAGACGCATAAACCAAAATGGAGAGAAAAAGAAACTTAAAAATACTGAGTCGTCCAGATTTTGTGAACGTCAGAAAAGTTCCCTGCTGCTGTAAACCTGACAGGCATCCACACCACCTTCCTCTTTTCCAGCACAGAACATTGTGTCGAGGATTCTGCTGACATAATAGCCGTTACAAACTTCAGAAGGAATGATGGTCACATTAACTTCCTGCAGTTTGTTTACTCGTGGTCCATCTGGGAAGTAAAGGGCAAATTGTCACACTGTTCATCACGGATGTCTCTTGTCCCGCACATACTCACTCTCTCTGGTGGAGCCCCAGCCCGTGATGGTGCATTCCGTTAACAGAGGCAGTGAATTCATCCAGATGTTGATGGGTCTCACATAGTCATTGAAGACCAAAGGTTCTTTCAGCTTCAACAAGGCCATGTCGCTCTCTTTGGTCTTAACGTTGTAATCCTTATGGCTGATAATCATGCTTACTGCAACCACCTGTAGGTCACCATATGAAAGTACAAGAGACATCCTTAAAGTAGCAAAACTATCATGTACACATAAAGAATATCTACTAGCCTGTTGGCCAATTTCCTTTGGGCTGTCCAAGTCATGTTTTCCAGCCAAAACTGTCCAGAAAGATGCTTTGTTATACCTGCAACACATGGCACAATAGATTTACTACTTATTCCAAGCAAACTACTTTAAAATGTCTGTCTTGAACTGCACCTCTTGAAGCAGTGAGCAGCAGAAATAACCCAAAGTGGTGACACAATAGCCCCTCCACAGGCGGGCATGGTGATGAACTTAAGAGACACCTGCCAGGGCCAGGAGTAGGCCCATGCTTCTTCTCCACCGATTATTCTGGGCTTAGCATCCACCTCCGGTAAGAAGGACCTGAGCCCCGCCAGATCTGAGAGGCAAAATTACAATCATATGGTAAACTCTGAGTAACAACCCCATCAGTAATTATATTAAATGTTTCAGATGTTACACAGTGCAGCGGTACTCACCACTGAAGGCAAAGTCTCCAGAGAAGTTGTGATGTTCCACAGAATTATTTAAAGTTGTGCTCAACTGATTTTCAACTAAACAAACAAAATATCATAGGCTGGCACCTTGCAGTAGTACACTGTTTTATCGTGATTTTTTTTAAAAATAATATTTCTTACCTGCTCTTACTCTAAGCTGAAAAACTAACAGGATTAGTTTCAGCTCCATGGCTGACAGCCTCTCAGTCATTATTAACACCTGTGACATATATTTGTCATGCTCCTGATTGTATTGAACTACTTCCTGAGGTCGAACAGTTTTAAGACATTGTCATTTAGTATAACCCCTGGTTTTATTGTGAAGGAGATAGAGGAATAGGATGTGTCTGAAGGTTCTCCTTTACTGTAGCAGTTGTCCAAGGCAGACTAGACGGTTCACTTTCGTTTAGTTGATGCTCACATCTAATGTGGACATGTCTTTGTACAGTACAGAGGTGACGCTTGCTACCAGTATACTGTGTGCAGCTGGAGGATCAATGCGACTCCCTCAGCTCTACTGCTCACTGCAGAAACGCTGTCCCATCACGGAGCAGACGTTTGGGTTCATAGTGGAGCAGTGTGCGCGTTTCTTTCTGGTTCCCAGAACGACCCTGACTGGACAGGAGCAGCCGGATGACAGCATGGTGGTGGCTCGGACCTCTCTGAGGATCTGTAGGAAGTACCTTACGGATGGGTGCTCTGGCTGTCAGGACCTGCACCTATGCAGGTACTACGTCTATGGTAACTGCAAGTTCACCCCCGGCAGGTGAGAGCACTGACTGAAAACTCTACTCTACTTATATTCCATTAGTTTGTTTTAAACATGATTGTAGAATAGTCTACACTAGACCTACCCTACAACTAAACTATTCAGACACAAGTTGTTCTGTTCTTAAGTAACATTTGTAAACAGGAGCATATACTTGTTTACGTTTCATTTTGTTGGAAACGAAAGTCGACCGCGCCCGAATTCATGACGTATTCGAGAGGAGAGGACGTTCAATGGCCTGTGTGATGCTAGATTCCTACATTTTAAAATTATTTTTTAATTCCAGCTGTTATTAACTTAATTTCTATTACTAAAATAACTCAGCCATAAACAAAATGATTTGAAACTGTATATCTTAAGACATCGTTTTGCTTCTGTATTGTTGCAGGAAGTCTTGTAAGTTTTCCCACGACATTCACTCAGATCACAACTCTCCGCTGTTGAAAGAGTGCACGCTTCATGAACTGAATGATGAACTGTTCCTGCTGCTGCTGCAGAATGACCCGGCTCTACTACCAGAGGTAACCGTTATATGTAGGCCTACCTGACCTGTAGAGCTTTGCACATTTGCATAATATCTCTAGAACACTCTAGAACAAGCTGCAAGATTGTACTAGAATGCAAAAAAATAAAATAAAAAGAACAACAAAAAATAAAATACAAAGCTGAGGAACATTGATGTTTACAAAAAGGTAATGTTGTTTTTATATTTATATATATATATATATATATATATATAT
>JAVQKC010147308.1:0-16672 GCA_036025475.1 Philypnodon macrostomus | reverse complement strand
CCCCCCCCCCCCCCCCCCCCCCCCCCCCCCCCCCCCCCGGTGTAGCTCAATCGGCCCATATTCAGAGAAAGTCACTCCAGCGATCTCCCTGATTTCCGAAGAAAAAAACCCTTAAAAGGCAAAAAGACCTTACATATTAGCATCAAGATCTGATTGTTACATCCATAAAGTTCATTCAAGTAGGATTTGGCAAACGAATGGTGTTTTCTTGTCTTGAGTAAGTATTCGTCCAGAAAAACCTATAAATAAGGAAACAAATCTCCATTAGGTCTGTAGCTCAAACATGTGGAAGGAGTCATTGTAACTCCTGGTCCTACAGCTGCCCTGAAAGGACAAAAAGGAGACTTGTTTTTATTTTGCGTGGTGTTATAGGCTTGCAGGTGTCTCGAGACCATCCCAGTAACTATGGGCCTTTGGCAGGCTAAGTGCTGGATTCCTATGACTATGGTGGACTCTTGACTCTATGTACATAAAATACTGGGGTGATTATAGTTCATCATTTAACAGCAGAATCCCAGGCTGCTTATACAGGTCCATTCAAACTATCGACCAGGCTATTGTTGATCTTTTTATACAATTTCATAGCTGCGTTCTTCCAGGTTGTTTATACATGACCATTGATTTTTTCCCCTGACAGACAGATCAGCCAGAAGCACTTCTTTTTCCACACCTCGCCTTTTCTCTTGTTTGTCTTTTCCAGCGGAGGGACCTCCAATGCGGATGAAATTTAGCCCAGACCCCTGACCTCCCGGGGTTGGGCGTTTGTCTTCAGTCCAGTGACCACAAACAAGTCGTTGGATTGCTGTAAATGTCATTGCGGCACAGAGCCCGCCCTCTCCCCTGTGAACCATAGGCCTGCACTCAACCTGCACTAATGGGACACTTTCAGAGGAGCACACTCACGGGTTAGGTTGGTCTTTGATAGAGTTTTCTTCTGCAGATAAGATAAGATATTTAGGTTTTTTAATGACAAATATGACGAAGAGCCTATCCCAACCACTATGGGCCTTTGGCGGGGTACACCCTGAAGAGCACGTTTACAAACAAAGTCTTCACATATTTGCATATTTTATCACAAGAAAAAATCTTGCATGTGTTGGGATAGTAAGAAGCCCATGACCAATTTGGTGAGAAGCTAACCACTCCAAGCACACCAGATCATATGTTTAGTTCGTTTGTGGACAACAGCATCTTCCAAAATGGCTACCATTCATTTAAAAGTTGAATCGCTGGCAGGCAGTCTAAGCAGAAACATCCTTCTCTCTCCCCAGACATCACCCCAGGACTCAAAGTAGATGATGCAAAAGCCAGAAACATATACATGCAGAAATTCAACTTTTTAGCATGACGAGAGATCCTGTAAAACCTGGGAAATTCTGGTCTGACTGTGAAATTGACAAAAACATTATTCATGCAATATTCCAGGAGTGTCCAAACTATGACCTGTTGGCCAAATGCGGCCTGAAGGACAAATTTTGGTGGACCTCTCAATTGTGGCATAATCCAACTAAAAGAAAGCATTCATTGTCTACTAGGTAACTAGATATTATTATTAATATTATAATTATTATATGTTATATGATAAAGAGACAAAATGAACCTGCTAAACCTAATTGTTCCACTTCTATGTGTGGTTATAATATAGAGGGACACTAAGTGAAAAAATCTGCCAGAAGATATGTGTCCAGAAAACAGATAAAACCGAAGAGGACTTGGTGAAGAGAAACCTCAGCGAGCGGCAGTATACATTTTTTGACAATATGGCCCTCAGTGAAAAAAGATGTCATCTATTTATCCGAGCAGCGTGCCCATATATCCTGGGAAATGAAACACTTTTGAAATTCTACATTCAATTATGGGCCGAGTCTTTCGCTGCCTCCACATCTGAACAACAGTTAAAGCTTTAACAATGACAGAAACATGACCTAATGTGTCCTCACTCCTTCCCATTGTTTTATAAAGTGAATCACAGCTGTAGTGGCCCACGCTGCTCTGCTGGAGGGGACCCATTTAGCACACCATCTATCATACGGCTCCCTTTTAATAGATTGTAATTCATGTTCTGAAGACATAGCTTGTAATGCATCCCATTTCGAAGCACTTTGGCCAACCCAGCCCCCCAGCCATAACGACACACGCTCTCCCCATAGCCCTGCACCCCTCCCCTGGCTGGCTGTCTCTGCTTCAGGCCTCCATTGTTGCCTACCGCTGGATAATGCCCTTATTAATTGTACCTCTTTGTAAGGTGTCAGCTGTGAGGCCTAGATTGAGATGGATAGATCTCTGGAGTCTCCTGGCCAATCCACAGCCGCTCTATCTCTGCCACACAAGCAACAGTCTGCCCTGCTCATATGACACTAAAAGCTTATTTTAATTATCCCACAACTGAAAATTCAGACCTAAGAATCAGTTCTATAGGCAAGCTAATGTAGGTTTTAATTTGACCATAAGAGTTGATGAAGTATCTTTTTTATTGTATAGTATTTAAAATGTCCCAATAATCTTGAACACAATTTTAACACAAACGTTGGTACGTACAGTAATGTATGGAGTCATGTGACCACTTCCCAGTCCTAGTTTAGACTTTTATATTTTATATTGTTTTGACTTGATTTAGTCCTGCAATGCCAAATACTACTAAATGGCTATTTTATATCCCCTTACCCAGTTTTTCTCAAATGTTTTGAGCCGTGGCACAGCAAACCGGCCACCTTAAGGATTGCGGACACTGTGTTCATAATACAGTATTTATAATGACTATACACACATAACTTATCCACTGAAAGGGAAGTGTCCATTTACCCTGCCTGTCACCATATTTAGTTGCACTTGACAATGGCAAATTTACTATAAAATAGTGTGAAGTTGAATTTGATAACTTCTGAAGGCACACCTGACAGTCACTCAAGGCACACATAGAGTTCCAGCACACTGTTTGAAAATCAAGGCCTTAACCAAAGACATTTCATTGATTATTTTGGTGTACTTTGGTAAACATTTCTTATGAAACTCAACTTTTACTGTTAGATAAAGCTTATGTTTTCAAGCTGTGGTATGGGTATTGGAGATAGGGGTTTTTACTAGTGGTACTCAAGAGTCTATTGCATTTAGTGCCAGTTTTGTTCCTGTCCCGCTGTGATAGGGGATTCCATTCACAAATGCTTGGACCACTTCACAGTCCTAGTTTTGCCACATTTTACACACTGAAAAATGTGCGCTAATCATTCACACGAAAAATCTTTCATTGTTTCAATTTACTTCAGTAGATCTGTCCAACTAGAAATATGTGCATGGAACTATTCAACCATTGGTCTAGTTCACATTTCGAGATGCTGTGTTTTTCCATTTGCTTACTGCAAAAAAATATTTCTAGCAGCTTTAATCCACACACCTAGATTGTATTTGTACTTAGAGTGTATCAATGCGAAATAGTCCATGTGAGTTGAATGCACATATTTCTATTTGGACTGATCTACTGAGACAATGAAATATCTTTTGTGTGACTACACTTCCACTCTGATTTAGACCTGGTACAGTTGAGTTGAGTTTGCCCTATCCAAATGATCTAAAATAAAAAATAAAAAACTTCTAGAATTTGAAACACAATTTGTTGAAAACTTTATGTTCGTAAACTGGTATTACGTTTGTCCACTTGTTAGGTCAGGACTATAATTCATGAATGCTTGGACCACTTTTTAGTCCTGGTTTAGGCACTTTTTAGATCTGATCGGTTTAAGAGCTAGTTTAGTCCTTGTTTATTTTCATTATCTGACGCTAAAAGCCCATTTTAATTACCCTCCACCAAAAACCGAGAGGTGTTTCCAAAGTAAGATTTTGTATTTCAGGTATTATCATGTTGTTTTTAATTATCCTGGAATCTGAAACCATAACAGTGGACGGAATATCCTTTTTATTGATTATTTTAGCGTGTTGCAGAAATACTTCTTAATTAGGTGGATTGGAGCCTGGGTGAGATCAACAGCATTAACATCAAATCCGTTTGCTCTCATTAAAGGAAACAGAGTCAATTTAATTAATGCATAATAATCCCCACTGATGCTCATTTTAGCATGGCAGTCTGGACGTCACAGTCAACAGAGGCAGGAGCAATTAGGTGAGAATTCAGGACCTATACTGTAAGATAAAAGTGCTGTGTTTGCTGTGTGGTATCTTGCAGGTGTTTGATTGGGTTCTATCAGTGTCAATACCTGTTTTGTAGTGTGAGGGTGACCATTTGCCATTTATCTACATCTTGAGAAAAAAAAATAAGCTTTTGTATTCTACAACTGAACAGTCAAACGCATGCAACAAGTCACTATAGGGGTGGGGGTGGTGTGATATGAAGATCTGCTAATCTGGGAAGGTGGTTGAATCGTGATAAAGTGCATTGATTTTTGCTCCGCTCTTCACTGTCAGCGTTCATATAAATAGTATATAGAAAATAAATAGTATTATGATGAACACACACATGTCTTCCAAGTACTCATGTATCATGTATGTCACTACCTCACTGTCAACGCTACTTACTACCTGTGCAATACTATATCATGTGCAATACGAAATTCACTTGAAGTAATTTTACCACCTGTGAAATACTCTACTTACACCTTATTTAAACCTACCTGCAAACACTTTTTTACCATGTACTATTACTGCATGCTACTAGTACTTCTTGACTATCTTATCGAGTCTAACGGTTCTTCCGATCCAAAGCATTTCATTGCGTTGTGAACCTTGTGTGGAACCTGCATATGACAAATAAACATGAGTCGAAAGTTGAAGTTGAACAAAAAATTATGATAAAATTGAAATTGTGATCTTGATCTTAATAAAATGGTGATTTATATTTACACCATAACACCCAGCCCTAGGTCACTATTAGTTGTCCCCTATTACAAGTGCCTCATTTATGGCCTATTAACATTTATAGATTTTTAGACCATCTTCCACATGAACTGTGTGTAAAGGGGGCAGGTGTTCTCAGTAAATGCCAAATAAGGATTGAAATTTGACTGTAAACAATATCACAAAAAGTGAAGGGCTACACAGTGGTTAGCACTCATGACACACAGAAGATTTGCTGGTTTGATCCTTGATCCAACCGACACAAATGGATCTGTATGTCTGTCCTGTGTCACTTTGGGTTCTCTCCAGGTACTCCAGCCCGACCTCCACGAAAGCAGCTCTTTTGAAAGAAAAATCATGGATCCATATCATGATTCAGATCACTCCCAAATTCCTTATTCCTTGTGTCATTCCTGACCTTCTCTGAGAATTTCATCCAAATCCGTTCAGTAGGTTTTGTTTTTTTTGGCTTACAGACAAACGCTACAGAAAACATTAAATCCTTGGTGGAGGTAATAAGTAGATCAAAATGTTTGTTGACTTTCAGATCTCATTCTCAAAACTGACAATGATCGTAACATGGGACAATGGGTAATATGGGAAGTTCCTACATGACAACCATTTGAAATTCTACCTCAAAGGCCCAGTTGTACACTGAAGCCTGTATTTGCGGCTCTCTTTACTGAGTGTACCAGTGTAATGTGTTAGACTGTTCCCTGCTGTTAGCCTCATCACATCTGCATCAGTCTGTTTGAGCTCCAATCAGCACCTAATCCTCCTCACTACACTTACTCTCAACCCATGGAACATTTCCTACTGTTCTTGTGCATGTGCATTCACATTTACATGCTGCTGTCATAGTCTAGCCCAGGTGGGCAAACATTTTGACTCAAAGGCCACATGGCGTTTAAAAATGTGTGAAGTGGGCCAGCTGATATTAAATTTTTTGTAAACTGCAACCATTTCTTGACAAATGAGACATACAGCCTTCGATCGGACCTCAGTGAAAAAATGTTAACTGTTACTGCAGGTTATAACAACGGGAGTGAGAAAATGTCAATATGTTATCATTTAAGAAATATGAGAAAATGCTTGGCGGGCCGGATTAAAAAGCCTAAAGGGCCGCATGTGGCCCTCAGGCCGCAGTTTGCCCACCCCTGGTCTAGACTGAAATTATACCACACAAACATCACTGTCTCGTCAAGCAAAAGTTCATCATGTTCACCACTGGTTTGGGTCAAATGACTTTAGCAGGGATACTAAAAGCACTTTTGAAGTATTCAGCTCATTCATGTTGGAAGTAAATGCTTGTGTTCCCCAAACATACATGAGACAGTAGCACAGGAGATAGATCAGGTTGAGGGGTTGGTGGCTGGACCCCCACTCCAACCAGTTCATACTGCTCTTCGTCCCTTGGGCAAGACACTTCACTTACTTTGTCTCAATTCATAATTATAGTGGTTGCAGTGTTAACTCATAATTGGAACTTGGTACGTTTTTGTTTGTTTGCTTTATTTGTCTCCCACCCCGAACACATACAGACATTACCACAGTCACAAATGCAACATTGTCAAGTGAGTTTAACTGACATTGGGATAAATCAGTTCTTGCACAGAAAAATCTTGTACCTTCTTCCAGAGTTCATCAGTGTGTAGGACATGAGTTAAGTGTGAACACAACTTGTTAGTAGCTATATATAACCATAAAATGAATCAAATGAGCCATCTGTACATTTATAGTACTATATAGTGTATTTTCAGTGGATCTGATCACAAATGTGTGTGGAAAGTGAAATGGGTTTGTGTTGACCCACAACTCCCTTACTGTAATGTGGCAATTTCACTTGAATAAGACTCAGTTCTCCCAAAAAATATCAAAACAACTCCACTGGCCAACATCTCCATCTCTCCTCACCTGTCCATCATCTTCCCCCCGGTTGTTTCTCCCCCAAACCAATCGTCCCGGCTACAGTGGGACGTCTTGAGAAGTAGGCGAACGGCAAAGACGCACTGAGCAGAAAATGGAGATCCTTTGCCTTGGAATCCCATTTACAGAGAAGGGGGGCCCCGCACATTTTTAAAGTGTCAATTGTTTTTGTCTCTTGAAGTGTAGATGTAAGGTTTGAATTCCGGTATTAGCCTGTAGAGCCATGCTGAGTTAAATTACGGTGCCTGGGCTGTGGGCCGGCAGTAATCAATAACAATACAGGAGGCACTGAGTAATGTGTGTGCTCCTAACAGCGGGATACTGTGGCCCCTTAGCCTGTCCCCCAGCAGGTTAGATCAGTCTGATAGTGGAGCGGGGCACACTGGATTATATGATATCAATGTAGAATCAGGCAAGTGCTATTACACTCGCCTAGCCCACTGTGAGTACTATTGACAGGGTTGGCTTTGAACGCTCCGGTGTGATGCTCTATCCGCCTCCCCTGATCTGTTTGTTCTCTCGTTTTAGCCTCTTTGCATAGAATGAGAAGAGGAAAGTGATCTATATTTTGCATAGCTTTTTTAAAGTGGCTATTTTGTGTGTCTTGAATAGGTGCTGGTATTGAGCAATAAATGTCGTCTATCTTGTGAGGTTCTGTGCATGTTTCTGTTCACGAGAAGCCCATATCGCAGTAGAGAAAGTCACTGTGTTCTTTGTGCCAGCCCCACACCCAGACAAATAGAGATGATGTTGACGTAGCAATACCAGTGCATTTTGATTGAACATCATTGGCTTTACTTGGCTAGAACGGCAACACTTTATATTGTAATAAAAATAATCACAGCATCGATGTAGCAAAGAATAAACATAAAATATCAAAATGGTTTGTTTATAAAAAATGTTGCATATAGTAAGCTCTTGTTTTTCATGTTCACATTGGTATTCATTTATTCATCTTATTCTTCTCTTCCAGTTAGGGCTGGCAGGTGACTGGAAACTATCCCAGCAGCAACTACGGGACTACTGACTCAAAATGGCTCAAACCAGCCCCAAATGACCCCAGATGTACATATCTGCAGATCATTTCTCATTTTTGACCAGATTGGAGACAAAAAGACAAAAATTGACTTTTACAACAGTTCTTCGTGCGGGGGTCATATTTGGGCAAAAAATTTGAAATGCTCAAAACTGCTCCCTACTCCCTGGACAATGGCCAGAGAAGCCACATAAGCTACGCAAAAAACATAACGGTCAAACTATAGAGAGTGTAAAGGATATAGGTCTCTGAATTTGCATTATCATTGTTTTACTATATATATGTTTTACTTATATTATGACAGTTATTGCAAAATCATAAAGAACTGCTTGTATTTCAATAACATTAAACTTCATGTGATAGACACTGAACTCTAACCGCCAAGTGGCAAAGCAGATTAGGATTTAATTTTTTTGCAATGTTATGGCATATTGCAAAAATGGATCAAACTGAGCAGCTCCAGTCACCTGTAAAGATATAGTAATTTGCTTGCTAACCATTAATTAGCAACTTGATTTGATTTCCACATTACCACTTTATAACACAGTTCTTATATATGCCACAGAGTTAACCTATAGGGCCTTGTTACTCATAATGTCTACACACATCTCCTCAGAAGAAGCCAATAACATAATGCACAATCAATGGGCAGTTTGTTGGCTTTTCCATGACACTGTGCTCCTAACATTTTCATATTGATAACTGTGGTGAAATGCCCTGCCAATTAGCTTTTTCCTCTGTTAGCTATACAGTAACCTCATAGCCCTGATCTACTCTGGACTATTGATTCCCCCTGCCTCTGGAGTGGTGATCAAACCTTGGCATGTCTAAAAGGCCATTACTAGTAGCCACTTCAGATAACCTGCTGCAAACCTGATACGGCCTTGTGCACAGGTCGCAACCTCAATGGCCTTCTCCTAGACCCTGGTCATCCACTACCACCACCATCAACATACCCCCCCCCCTTTCCAAACCGTCATTATCATGCCTGTGTTAAATGACACAAGGTCAGGCAGAAGAGTGCTCCGTGTTGATGGCTCACATGTGAATAATCCATGTCGGGCTGCCTGCGAAATGTCAGCCCGTATCAGCCGAGAATACGTTTGAGATGCCGAGGATTTAATTGTTTTTTTATGGGGAACAAAAAGTGCCATTTAATAGACGGTGGAAATGCGGTCTGTAGTTTTTTTTATACAAAGGGAATTGTTATACGGCCAATTCATGCCAGTGTTTTTTATTAGGATTACCATAGAGCAATATACAGAAAAAAAATACACTGTTGAATTTAAGCTCCTATCTGATATCGTTATGACAATCTTAAATGTAGACTATACGGAGCATTTCAATGTTGATATATATTAGATGTATTAATGTAATTCTTCATTAATATGTCAAATATGAAATGCTAATATTATGATGCAAGGGTTTAACTTGCTTTGACACACAATGCTATAATGTTTCAGTCGACTATGCTCTCATTTTGATTTTTTAGATTTCACCAGACACACATTTATTGTACATTTGTCCAACATACATTATATCTACTTGGTTTAATCCAAAAGTTCAGTTTGTACCACATTTCTTGGGACATGGAAAAGTGTTGTCATGTTCAAGACTAAACCTTATAATGTTGTAGTGTCCAAGATTGGTCTTGGTATTGAGACCGAATTTGGTCTCAGATCTCGTTCTTGGACTTCTGTGGTATCAGATTGTTCTTGATCTCAGATAATCTCGGTCTTGGACTTCTGTGGTCTCGGATTGATCTTGGTCTCAGATAGATCTTGGACTTGGACTTGTGGTCTCGGATTGTTCTTGTTCTAGGATAGTCCGATTTTGGACATCTGTGGTCTCGGATTGTTCTTGGTCTAGGATAGTCCGATTTTGGACATCTGTGGTCTCGGATTGTTCTTGGTCTCGGATAGTCCGATCTTGGACTTGTGGTCTCGGATTGTTCTTGGTCTCGGATAGTCCGATCTTGGACTTGTGGTCTCGGATTGTTCTTGATCTCGGATAATCTCGGTCTTGGACTTCTGTGGTCTCAGATTGATCTTGGTCTTAGATAGATCTCAGTCTTGGACTTCTGCTAATCTGGTCAAATCACTGAAACGTGCTGCAGTGCATTCATTTATGCTCTGCTCTTCACCGTCATTTTTATTGTAACATTGCCAGTGTTCATATTAATAGAAAAAGGAAAATAAATAGGAATATGATGAACATTGTATTGGATCTACATTGATTATGTACTTAAAAAAGCTTCATGAAGACAAAACATACAGTGTCAACTAAAATTGTGATCTTGGCTTGATTAAAACCGTGATATTATATTTTACAATATCACCCCTAAATACCCCATAGGACACTATTAAAGGGGAACTATGCAACTCTACACTGGTTTGGTCACAGTTGTCCTTCACAGAGCTCCCCCTACAGTTTCAAAGAATAGCCCTGTCCACAGAAAAAACCCAAAGAATGTAGACTTTGACGATCATAAAGCTACTGTTCAACACAAAAACATCAGATCTGCTCAGTTTTGCATCTGTTTATTTATTGGAGCTCTCTCTGTAAAAGCCTGTTTAAAAGTGATTTTGGCGAGACCTGTGACTTGACACGAGAATTCTGGGGACATTCATCTTAGCAAGGAAGCTTAATTCACCCCACAACAACTCATTTATGAGCACACTGACTGAAGTTTTGTGAAAGTAAAAACTTCTATAGTGCCCCTTTAAGCACTGCAATTTATCGTTAAATGTTCGGCCCATTGTGAGGATATATTAAGAGCTCATTTGTGTTTCCAAATGAGATACCCGAAGCCTTGTGGACTACTGGGGTACCTTTTGAGGCTATAATAACAATAAATAAAAACAGAACATTACATTAAAGTCCTTGTATAGCCTTGATTTGATGTGTCTGTGCTAACTTTTTGGCCTGATTGCAACCAGACAGATTTTTTATTAGTGCCCACACAGTATAGTAGACTTAATTGTTTTATTGTTCAGGAAAAAAAAACGTTTGACTATTGCACTGCCTTCTGGATTGTGGATTTAAAAGCATATCGGGCTGTGACTCCCAGTGACTAAGATTTGGTGAGAGCTATAGTCATTTGCATATAAGGTCAAAACTTGTGAGCCGCATCTCCCGTCTCTTAGCAACACTCTGCCTCTATCTGCGGTGAATTGACTGGTCCTTGGCACTCATCTTTCACCAAGAAATTCTTAATGAAATGCCACCTCGCAACTGAGAGAGAGACCCTCCTCTGCCTCCGCCGCCGCCTGCGATTGCGTTTGATAAAAGTGGACACATTTTTAGCTTTATAGCTTCATGCAAGGAGGTTCTAAAACTATGGCGCACAGATGAGAGTTAAATTAGCCGGTAATTGGAGACACCTGCAAAACAAAGGGGAGGATGGAGAGGTGGGGACGCGGCCCGTGATAAAGGCAGCGTTTGGCCTCCAGAGGGGGGAGGGAGGGAGGGAGGCGCGGTTAAAAAAAAAGACAGAATTCGGTGTGTGGGGAAAACGACTTTTGTCCTGCGCATTGGTGACAGGATCCAGATGCTGCCAGAAGATGTTAATAGAGGGTCACAGTTTGGACAATAGTCTCTATCATTGCTTTCACAACCTGTCCATCCTCACGAGTGAACGCTGTCGCTGCTTAAAAGATGAGATGTGCTCCAATTACTGTTTTTGGCAAAGGCAGTCAGCCATAAAGTATCCTGTAATTACCGCTCTGATGGTGATTTCTATCATCTCTGTACCTTGGTCACGTGGTCTTTGCCCAGCGCAGCTCCGCTTCCTGAAAGGTCACGGCGCACAGATTTATCGCCCACTCCTCCGTGTCCCCCTTCATGTCTCCTGTCGCAGACACTTCTTTAAACGTGGGGCCGTCACGCACGTCCCGCGCTGACAGGTGCGGGGCCTACATTAAACCTGCTGTTTACAGAGAGCAGCAGACTGCGTCATGTCCACAGAGACACGAGAGAGACATGAGAGAGACGCGAGAGAGCGGCGCGTGAGCTGCAGACGAACTGGAAAAAAGTGGATTTTGGGAAAGTTTTTATTTACCCGCCTGCTGCAGCAGATTGCGCCACTGCATAATATCAAATCGAATATATAGCCTAATTTATAATTTGATCATAGGGCTAAAATAATTGTAATTAAATGAGATACATTTAGTATTTATTATTTTACTATTGTTTGTTGTTAAATGAGTATATAAAATATTTAAAATATAGGCGCCATATTGCCTCCAGAAAAAACACAAATAAAATCAAATATATTAAGTTAACCTTTTTAACGAACCTAATAGGGAAATAAATGGCTAGTTATGAATATATCGAATTATTCATTTGTAGTCTATTAATAACCATGCAAGCGCAGTTAGTTTTGGTTTTGAAATAAATGCGTAAAGGCGCACAACTGGCTATTATAATTTGGCAATTATATTTTGGGACAAAAATCTATTATTTTCAGCTATATTATTAATTTTGTATATTATATATAAAAACATGTACCCTAAATCTTACGTTTTTTGTTATTTATTATTTTTTATTTTTTTGTGCTATTTGTACGAACAAAATATTCAAATTGTCTTGGTGATCTTCAACATAAGTTGTGTTGTTGTGAGCCAGGGTTGAAGGACTCCTCTCTTTGTGTTACTACAAAGGCCTTCCGAGGCTTCCATTTCATATTTTTTAATTCGCCGGACTCAGAAGGTTTTCATTTAACGAAGCTCGTGATGTTGTAGCTTCAGTAAAGCGCACACATATACTGTCCTTTTTAAACGCGTCTGTATTCTGTTTTTTTTCTCCAGCCTGATTATCGATCGAACACTTGCTCTGCGTCTGTCTGTGCATGGAGAGAACACGACGTGGCGTGTCTCTGGTGTGACACGCGGCTGTGCGTGGCTGTGCGTGCACGCGCTCTGATCAGACAGTGATTGCGTGTCGGGGCAGATTGGTATACTCGGTGTAACTTTCTCGCGGTCCGCAGATTGTAATGATGGATGCAGATTGTGATGATGGAGAGCTCTCGACGTGGCGCTGATTACATCAGAGCTCAGGTATTTACTGCGCTGTCTCTAAAGACCTGCTGCTGTCGTTGTTATGCAGCACACTGGCCCATTACTGCTGACACTCCGACTCTCACTTTCATCCATTTATTCATTCATTATTGACCTCACGGGCATCACAGGCTGCTCGCACCTATTCACATGTTTACATTATATCAGACTTAAAATACACTTTCAATTACTATGGGCTTCTTCAGCCTGGAATTAAATAGACTGTTTTTCCATAATAGAACTGAAGGCCCACGGCTCCTCCTCATTTAGGGACCCCTTTGTCTCCAAGTTGCCTATAGTCATATGTAGTATACAGATAAACAATAAACAAATCTAGTCACACAAACACTGAAAATGTGTCAATACAAATTTTATTAGAGGGATTTTATTCAAACATAATAATAATAATAAAAAAAAATATTATATTTATATATATATATACTTTTTTTTTCATTATAGTTTCAACCTATAGCATCAAAGCCTTTTCACAATAACATAAAAGTTAATAATAATTTGTATTTTTTTAATAAAAATCAATGGGCTATATGTTTGAAAAAAAAAAAAAAATCTACCTATATTGCATGCAAAATAATTCCTCTATTTAGCTGCAGGTTTAGATCTATATGAAGCCTAATGTAGTGTGTATGAATGAGACACAGATCCAGAGAGCTGTTGCAGAGGACTCCATGCTGTAGGGTGCGTGACTGTTGTTGGTCCCTCCCCATTGGCCGGGCCTGTAGTGAGCAGGCTGTGTGCATGAGGAGCTTGTGGTCTGCAGCATGTTCTTGTGTAGCTCCTCTCAGTGACATATGGAGACACTTCCTCCCACCACGGCACACACCTGACTTACTTACCCCGGCCTGTCTGCACCGCCAGCCAGCCAGCCAGCCAGCAAGCCGTGTCACCGGACCACCATCCCTGACCCAAATATTGTGCATTGTTGTTAAAGAGAGGTCAGAATGCTTGTAAGTGAGGTATTTCAGTCAGTGTACAATCTAATAAAATATTCAGTGTGTATCGTATTGGTTTACACGCTGGGCCATCGTATTCTGACTGCATCATTCCTCCCATGTGGCAATGCTCGGCTTTCCCCTCCTCTCTCCCGCCTCCAGCAGACAGCCCATCACTCCTAGTGTACTTGCAGCAATGATATCAAAAAGGGTTTTTTTTTTTTTTTTTGGTCTTTGGTCAAAGCCAAAGAGAGGTCACTCTAATAATAGCCAAGGTCAGCGGTGGGAGCCAGCGAGTCTCCCAGTCATTCTTCATTTGTTCAGCGAGTTAATGACAGTTGCAGGGGAAGGAGCCAGGAGCCAGGAGCCATGTGATGTCACCAACACATGCCAGGGGATTAGGAGGGCAGGCAGGGGACAAGGAGTGTGGATTATCAAGAAGGCTTAAGTTGTTGAAGCTCCAACTCCAGAAACACTGACTGCACTTGTGACACATGAAGGAACAGTGCAAGTAAGATTGGTAATACAATTTGTGCATTATTGAAGCATACAAATGAATGAACATGATCTGTGTAGCATCATTGAAAAGTTGAAAAAAGTCATCCAAATAAGTACAATTACAAATACTATAGAAAGTAACAATAAATGCAACTAAAAATGAAGTCAAGTTCAGCATTACAAAATAACTATATCCTCAAAAGTCATCATGCATCAGTAAACTAACATGTCCTGATAAGCATAATGATAACATATAGCAGTAGTGTCTCAAAGATCATTTTACTCAAATATGAAATAGTCATCCAAACAATTAGTACATTTAAAGAGTAACTAAACCTGAAGTAAAATTAACACTCTTCAGGTTAAACGGTGGCTACTGCAGTTCAATTTTCATACTGGTCAAAAATATGTCATGGTACATGTCTATGTCACAGGTCCTCAGGCTCTGATTTGTCCCATTTGTGAAGCTTTTTTCAAATTTTGGCTGTGGGTTTACTCTGAATCTGACCCAGGTGTTTAGTTCCACTTTAAGTATCTGTTTACTACAAAAACTGCTAAGTGAGTATTTTTGTATTTGTTATTGTTATTTGTTAATGTACAGGATCCCCCCAAACCCCCATGTGTTCAAACTACTACCACTGGAGTGAATATACCTGCGTAAATGTAACTTAATACATTCCATCTTTGTTTGTAATAAACCTGCATTGTAGAAGCATGATTGAGAAAACATCTTCTGGATAATAACCATACATCATAATTCACATAAACCTAAACCATAGCAGCAGTTATGAGCAAACAAATAGCAGTGGTTGTAAACAGACTGTGTGTTTGAAAATGCCTGGTAACATTTCATGCATAAACATATAGATATTATGTAAAATACTGGTGTAGTTTGATGAATTATAGTCTTATATATATAGAATTATAGTCACAATCTTTTAGAACCGCTGTAGTAAAATATGTTTGTAAAATGACACTCAAACACATGAGGATGAGATATTAGGTAAAATATATAGTAATTCCATAACATACATGATAATACCCAATAATGACAGAACGTTAGGGATATTTCAGGTCAAAATTGTGGTGAATGGAAAATGTTAATACCATAATGATACAGCATTTCAAGATTTTTCTTTTTTGTAGAACCAGGTCATAATCATTTTATTGCCAAAAAGTACCTACAAATTGTGCAATAATCATTCACAGATCAGTCCAACTAAATGATGTGCATTCAACTTTTATTGAGTAATTGCAAAAAAATACTTGAATCCACACATTCTAGATTGTAATTGAGATTTCTTAAAATGTATCAATGTGAAATAGTCCTTGTGAGTTGAATGCACATATTTCTAGTTGGACTGATCTACTGAAGTAAACTGAGACAATGAAAGATTTCACACTTTTTTTGTTCTACTTGTGCCTTCACCCATTCTCTTGTCGTTTATGCATGTATTTAAACAGTGGGAGAACGCTGGAGAGAACTTACGGAAACATGGGGAGGACTTACAGACGCCGCTCAGAAAGCCACCTGTGTTGGCCAGTCCAGTAATTGCACCCGCTACCACTGTGCCTCTGCACTCAATAAAACATATAACATTAACAATTACAACTTTTACACTATCTACTGGTAAAATTTCACATTTCATTTCTAGTTAATACATTTCTCGCTTCGCCGTATGTGTGAGAAATGCAACAAATCAATACATCTAAATGCATGATAGACACATGCCTCTAACAAACTGTCAGCACATGTGTTATTGATTCCATTCCATTTGCAGTAATCCGGTCCAAAAACACTCTCGGACACATGCTCTTTTCATTTTGAATTCTCTTTATTTCCCATCCCCTTGAATGTATTTCATATTCACTACATTATAGGTGCCATGCAGAATACAGTCACAGCACCACTCTGGGGGCTGCAGAGAATGAACAATGAAAACACACCTTATTCAGTGATTGGGTAGGGAGGGGCCGAGCACACACACAGCCAACAATGGGCCCCTCCCATCTGTCTAGCACCATGTCTGATAATGACGGCGTCCAGAGAGCCTCTTTTTATGACCTACATGGGCGCAAATGCAGTTGATAAAAACCTCAGCGACGCCAAGGATATTGAGAATAATATTAGCCGGGCACACGCCACAACAAAGACAGTGTCCAAATGGTGTATTTGTGAAACCATATGTTGTGTGTTTGCATGTACCTGCTGGTCACTTGATCAATGAACAGTAAAAATGCTTGGTAAGGCGCATTACGGTTTTGTTGAACGCGTGCTCCGCATGCTTGTGGTGTGCAGAGAGTGAAACGTAGACGTAGAATATATAGGTCGGATATCAACATCCATTTATTGGTTTTGC
>JAVQKC010147299.1:0-10320 GCA_036025475.1 Philypnodon macrostomus | reverse complement strand
CCCCCCCCCCCCCCCCCCCCCCCCCCCCCCCCCCCCCCCCCCCCCCCCCCCCCCCCCCCCCCCCCCCCCGCGCAGGTAAATGAGTCGTAACAACAGGGTGACACTCATCGAGATCAAAGCAGATCAAAGTGCATCACAGGGGCTCGCCTCACCAACACTGACGTTTAGTAAAGTGGAGATACAACATACACTTCAAAAGATACTAACTTTTATTTTACAAACACCGTGAACGTGAGCGTACTGTAAGCTCTGCTAATTTTATATAATTGTCCCCGGGCTGGATTTGAAGACGGCAGGCCTCTGGCTGGAACACAGGTGAATGCGTTATATTTTTAATTCTGGGTGTGAAATCAAACATACCCTGCCGTGAGGGTGCCTAAAGGGGTCAGGGACAGATCAGAGCGTCCTTTAATCTCGAAGTGCCAGTCAACCCTGAAAGGCCTCGCCACGGAAGTCCATTAATTCGGTAAACTTTTCACACCCCTTAATGGCGTGCATATCCTACACATTGATGTCCGTCGCTGGTGTAATCAGGCACACTTTGGAGGATAATTGCTCCCTTTGCAATCACAAGGATCAAATGCAGTAGTTAATCGACCCAAATAACTCCAATCCCCCTCTGCACACCGCGGGCAGAGTGTCAAGACAATTGGAATAACCAACAAAATATCCCGCAGCGTCTGGATATTGAAGCTGAAGATAAACATATATAAGTCACTGATGAAAAAAGACATAGTAGTAGCCTATAGTAAAAGACAGTATCTATTGCCCCTAAAAAACGTAATATTAAGTGAGCTGGGGTAACATAGTGCGTCACCATTCAGCCAGACTTTACAGGGCATTATCATTACACAAACATTGTGAAACGGGGTCCTATAAGCGGAGAATAGATGCCCATTTCCGTACAGTGGGGCTCTCTTTGAAATTCCACCCTCCTCCTTTGTTGTGCACAGCGAGGGGCGGGAAGACAAACAGGTCCACATGTATAAAGAGATCATCCCAGTACTGGCGCGTCAGGAGACCTCCGAGCACCGTCCACTAACTTCTCCCTCTCTGGAAACTTTGGATTCAAGATTTTTGAGACCGGCTTGGACTTTGGCACTCAACGCTTTTTTACGCAGACGGGATTGTTTTCAGGGCGCAGCTGATCTTGAGTGTGGAACCATGCAGCTGTCAGTGCGGTGCGTCCTGGCCGTGTGCCTCACACTTTTTGGATATCTTGGGGAAATTTACGCAGGAACAGTTCTGATGAATTCCAACGCTATCAAAAACGTACCGGGTACTTTTGGAGGGAAGGGAGACACTGTCAGTCCCAGCCCGCGGACTTCACCGTCCCACGGCGCTGGACACAAACCTCACCTTGACAACATACAGGTAAATAGCCTATTGTCTCTCATGTGCGTAAACGGGGCGTCAGTGCGCAAGAGAAAGCTAAATGTTCGCGACCTAGTGATTCACCTGTCTTTTTCTACAGCACCCAGGAGTGTGTTTGGAGGATGAGGACTGTGGCACTGATGAGTTCTGTAACGATGCCCGAGGCGCCTGTCTGCCGTGCCGTAAGAGCCGGAAGCGCTGCTCACGAGATTCTATGTGCTGCGCTGGAAACCGCTGTAGCAATGGTAAGGAACTTAATGTATATAAACTGATGATATAGACCGACATTTTTGTATTTTGGGCTTGAACCTCCATATCCTCCAAACAAATAGGCTAATTACATTATATATCATACCATTAATAGTCTTCACCTAAAAAATGTTTTTAGGTGTTTGTCAAGCAAATGACATCGACAGCACAGACTCATCCATCCTCCCGGGCTGGCACAAACAGAACAACACCTTGGAGCATCACAGCAAAAGGCTTCCCACTTCCCACAGCAACCTGCCCAATGCTGTTAAAGGTAATTACTCCCAATTCTATGTTCTATATCTATCCAACTGCAAGGCTTTATGAACCCAACTTTACTAAATGGCTTCTTCCTGTGTAGGTATGGAAGGGAATACCTGCCTGCGCTCCTCAGACTGCTCAGAGGGGCTGTGCTGTGCCAGACACTTCTGGTCTCGCATCTGTAAGCCGGTGCTGACAGAAGGCCAGGTGTGCACACGTCACCGCAGGAAAGGCACTCACGGCTTGGAGCTCTTCCAGCGTTGTGACTGCGGCGACGGCCTGGCCTGCAAACCGGAGAAAGGAGAGCGAGAGCACGGAGTCAGCAGGACTGCAGCCCGGAACTTACACACCTGCCAGAGACGCTGAGACACCCTCAATACGAGCAGTCACACACACTGATGCATTCGCTGGAAATGCTGACACACAGACACCCAACACCTAAGACATCCTTTCCGGCAAAGCTGCTGACAAACACGGCAGCCGGAGGGATAGACATAATTCCTGGGAAAGGTGATACACCCAGAGGGATGCGGAAGTGTAGGGTGGACTGATCCAGTCTCACAAAACAAGGGGAACTGGACATTAGACAGTGACACTAAGAACTCATGGAAGATCGATTCATGTCGTTGGAAATGGCAGTGCTTTTTTGTTTCTCTTTTAAGGAACTTCAAGCCTCAGTTATTGCAGTAAATTACTGTATTGTAAATATTTCAGAGGTGGCACTTAATTGAACAAATAGAATTTTGTCAACACCAGTATTATACAGACATGGTGCTGCATGGTTCGTTCTCAGTATTGTAAATGTGTACACAGCATATTGTTATATACTATGTAAATTACTATATTTTTAATTTACATGTACAAATGTGAATCTATTGTTTTATTAAACAACGCTCGGACTCAACTTCAGACTTGTTTTCTAGTTTTTTGTAGGCACCACAATAGTTGAGATATGCAGTAAACAATGGACGACCGTGTGAAATGATGGTGGCATTCACAACAACGATCTACTTGTTTTACAAATAAACAGTGACTATTCTACACAATTCAGAATCCTGTGAGGATGGTATGCAGGCCATGCTCATTATAGACAATTGGCTAAGTATCTTGAGGCACACATAAGTACTTACAACAAACATAACGCCTCAACATGCCACATCCTGTTTCAGCCAATCACAGCCGAGCAGGAGCTGGGGCCACGGTCATCAGAATCAAAAGCAGGACTGGATGATGCTCTATCAAATGACAACTGCATGAGCGTAATAACAAAGGAAGTCTGTTCTGGCCAGTGTTTGCTACCTAACCCTTTGGTGCTGCTGGCTAGTTACTAATTACAGTCCTCTGCAGATAGTTAGCTTCTCAAGCTAAAGTCTCTAATTACTTCATCTTACTCAATCTGCACAAGGATTTATTAAATGAGATGTACTTTTATGATGCAATACTCAAAAGGATTTTTCACAGCAGACCACATTTCCTGCCTGTTGTGCAAGGCTTGTGCCCAACTGTGTAGCTTATGAATCCACCCAAATACACCTTGGTGCCTGTAATTAAGTGTTTAGATTCGAAGATGGCAAGGAAATGACTATACTTTCTGTTTGATTCTCGTGTCAGATCAAAAGGAGCATAACACTTGATATCTGTCCGAGTGAGCTCACCTTCTAATCTGTGTAGAAGGTGAGCTCTGTCTGTGTTTTTTAAGGCTTGGACTATGATTGAAGACCACTGACAGAACATAACCACTTAAGTGCTGTGCTGCGTATACTTAGTATCCTTAGTAAGTAAACGCACCAAGCCTAATCCATAATCAAATTTCTTCCATTGTTTAAGTCCACTATTTCCTGTAAAATGTTTTTCCCTAGTAAAGGTTTGATGATCAGACCAAAAACAACAAACACACACAAAAAACTAATATAAATTACACCTTTACAAAATAACAAATGACAAACACCAAAATGCTGTTGAAACCAATCCAAGAATTATTACAACTTAACTGTACTGAAGTATTAATGTAATCACTGGTGCACCGCTGAATGTTCTACTGTCATTAATAAATAAAGAAATTGACAGTTTAATGGGCATTTTTACAGTCATTAAGAGTAATGAGAGCATTGTCAGCAGTACAATCTTACACAGAGCCAGAGCCAAGTCATGTTTGTGGGGGAGTGCGAGTCTGTCATCATTACAGTGGAGGCCACAGGCATGTGCCCCAGCTCCACACAGCCACTGTCAAACTTCTACACTTCACTTAGAGGGCTCCAGAGAAACAACAACAGCACTGGCGACAACAGCTCAGACACCCAAATACACAGGCATCATGCCTGCACATGCCCATGCACGCACACAAGCCTGTTACACGTTTACTGACACGCTGACATATGTCCGCACACGTATATGTTCACACGCCTTCCCTCTGGAGAGTGTTTAGAGTAACAGCATTGGTCCAAATAATGGCATCCAATCTAACAACATATGGTTGAATGAATCAGTGTGTATACAGCTATGGATGTTCAGGTTAGCTTGCAATAGCACAATCACAACATAATTTCAAATTAAATTATTATTTCTGAGACAATCCAGCCTGGAATGCATCACAATCCAGTGTCATTTGACAGCCTCAAGCCTGTATTCATGATGGATGCACCCGGACATTTACCCGGCATAAAATATATATAAATATGAAGCATTTCCCTAAAATATTATTGGTGCTCATATTCATTTATGCATGCATGACAAACCAGTCTGTGGTCTGAGAAAATGAAACAGACTATTACAACAGTTAATGGTCCTAAAACACATTTGGGTTAATATCTGTCTAGAGATCTCCTATCTCACCCCACCATCTGAGAGTTACAATAAGGCTTTTCTCCTCTTTAGTACCTGAAGCACCTCCTTTTGTTATTCTAACGCAGATGCCAAACACTCTTGACAGACTGAGCTAACAAACTCATGAGTGAACCATTAAAGATAAAACAGCACTGTGTACACAATGGTGAGGCATGTTATTTTGTTAGATAAAACAGATTGCATTCTTCCGAATCGGGATTCACATCAAACCCCAGCTCTTGTGTAAACTATATTTCACGGGGAGGTGTCAAACTCCTGGTATCTGCTGGCATCTTCACAAGAGACGAAGCACAATGGACACTATTCTTCGGATGACGGCGACCTGCCTGATTAAGCAATAAGAAGAAATCTCTCATTGAAATGATATAGTCACTTAACAAAACAACAGGCATACAGTACATTGTGTGTGTGTGAAAAACAATAAATGATGCCAACAGCCGACTGGAGACAATGGCTTTTACAGGGTGAGGTAATGATGATTAGTTTCATGTTACGCCCCACAGGTAGTGACACTTGTTCTGATTCTACTATTTCATCCGTATTGGCTTGACATGAACTTTAGAACCCTGACATAATAGCAACTTCAAATTGTGCTTGGTGGCGAGGCTGTGGGCATTTGTTATTTTTTTCTAAAAAACCTTCTCCATTTATCAATGCTTGGAACTTGGGAGCATATATTTTATTTTATATTTTGCTTAAAGTTACTTATTTTTTTTCTTACTGTATGCAAATATGCTATGGATTCAATTTGCATAAACACTGGTGATCCTTAACGAAGCAATCCTTTATTATGCCTGCATCTATATTTTGATTTTACTGGGTCATTGAATTGTTACATGAGCAGCGTTCACCTGCGTGTCTCAGGTGAATTCACACACTCTCCAATCCCCCCTTATGTGTTTTCACAGCTGGGAGAGATCTGTCCATTGTTTATACAAATAATGTCCCAATATGCGCCGTCTGCCCACTCTGCCAGCTGCACCCGGAGCAAACAGATGCATCACAGTTACAGCTGGGAAATAAAAATGCCTACTCTTCATTACGCCCGTCCCATAGGCTGGCTGCTGCTGCTGCTGCATCTGGAGACTCAGGGCTGGGGCTAGGACTAGGGCCAGAGCTGGCTCCAGTCCTGGCAGCTATGTAAAGTCTGCCTGAGCCACAACCACATTGCATAAAGCTGCTTCACACATATAATTTACTCATTATTCATGAAGTTTTCGAAAGGCATTGAAAAATATATTGAGGAGTGAGGCTTGTTGGAAAATGAATGTGGAGTGAGAGACGAGGGCTCTGCTGGACCCAATAAAAAACATTATTTAACAGTGAAAGATGTCAGCTTTATAAAGTCACATCAATTAAAAAAGTCATTTTACATTAAATGATTTCAAAAATGTAATGTTGAGCATGAGACAATGTTAGGACTATAATACAGAGATACCAGTGACAGTGCTGGATACTCAGCACAGATAAAGTACAGTTACACAAGTGGCAGGAAATGTGTGTCTCTGAGCCCTGAGGTCATTTCATAGAACTCAGATGAGTCTATCCTACCAAGAATACATTTCTCATGCATTTCTCTGATGTTTTTTTGAAGAATCTTGTCAGGAA
Organism: Philypnodon macrostomus; assembly: GCA_036025475.1. Taxonomy (NCBI): domain Eukaryota; kingdom Metazoa; phylum Chordata; class Actinopteri; order Gobiiformes; family Eleotridae; genus Philypnodon; species Philypnodon macrostomus. The sequence goes on along the minus strand of JAVQKC010147299.1, from coordinate 3,984 downwards.
CCAGAGTGTCCTTGAGCATTCAAGAGTAGTCTGGACTCATATGAACTTTGGGGTTGATAAAAACACATAGCCAAAAGATCAGTCAAATAAGTACAATACAACGCAATTCGCATGCATTTTTATATCAAAGCAAAACTGTTGAGATGTTCACTATAGGCATAGATACTGTGGACCATTTTTAGATGAGCTGTAGTTAGGTTTAAGCACTGCTAAATAGTGCTATATGTGATCTCCCATTTACAACAATCAATATTTACTGAACACAGCATATAGTCAAAGTAATAAACATTTTCTACTTCTGCTGTTGACAGGGGCCAGAAACACAAAACAGCACATCCATAAGCATGAATTATATTATATTAAATATATCTTGAGTTTATCCTCAGCTTCCTGAACATTGAATTTTGAAATGCACCAGTTTCCCACACTTATCGGCAGGTTTCATTGTTTCCTTATCAGCAAAGCATTTGTATTCAACACCTTCTCTTAAATGTCAAACTAAATCAGAGACACATGAAGGCCAGTGTGCAGTGTCATATCCCAGCAGGAGTGCATCCTACCAGACAATAAGCCAATAATGGCCCCACTATTCCATCCATTGTCCCTGTAACACTCACTGGCCCTTAATGAGACTCACCACCTCTTTTACAACCACCCTACCCCCTGTCCACCTCCACTCCTTCATCACACAAACTCTTTAATGTCTGCTTGTTTTTCCTCTTTTCAAAACCACTGCCCTAAACTCCTTAAAAGAAAATGGCCGATGCACAATCTCATTTGTGTAAGGGACTTTGCAAAGGTGGAGTCCGGGGGTAAAACAATGAAAAAAGATGGAGACGAGGCTTTGATCTCACTGGGGGGCAAATGGATTGGATTGTCCTGCCCCAGACCCCTGGTGGGGCTAAGCTGGGGACAGTAAGAGTGGCAGGGGGTCATATCAAAGGTAGTTCTCTTCAGAGGGGCATCCAAGCGCCACATTAGTACGCTATCTAAATGTTGATTTGTTCACACCAACATCTAAGGACGTCTAAATGGTTCTGAGGAAAGGAAACACCCAGTGAATGCAAATGAGTGTGTTCAAGTTCATTTGTCTTCACTTGTTTAGAGAGATCTTGTGACCGTCTAACATATAGAGGCCTTTAAGAACAAATGCAATTACAAAAAACTACATTTCTTGGTATGGGTACAGAAAGATTTAACATGTATGTAGGTAAGCTCTGATAATGCTTTCAATAATCTACACAGAATTTAAAAGCACTTTTATCTGGGTCATTTATTCTTACTCCAAAAACAAGCAGAAAATACAGTTAAAAATAGAAATAAATGAATAAATAGTCATTTTCAAAGCATGGAAAATTGCAGTTTGGAACGCCAATGAAAATTAACTATAGCCCCAGCCTCACTATACAGGGCTTCAATTCTAGCTGCACACATTTACAAAGTGTGCAATTCATTTCTTATTTTTATATTCTTCAACATGAACACTATGTTGTGGGTGAAACATGATTGGGAACACTGTCTATCTGCAGTAAGCTAGTCATGTTGAGGTTAGTGACTGTGTGTGGGTCCCTCTTTGTGGGTGGGAAACCCCGTATTACTGTCACTCTCACAGCTCACATTAGGGACAAAGGTATAAATCACATTCTTGCACATTCAGCTGTGGCCAAAGACAAAGAATCAACTGTATATAGCACGTGGCTTCCGTTCTTAATTTAATGAACATTGAAAGAATCAATTCATTCACTTCAATGTATGTGTTGAAGAGAAACACTGCAAACATTCACCACCACTGCATAGAGTAATTCAAGGCAAAAAATAATGATGTGAATAACAAGCCTGAGCACTGTGGGCGTTGTCGAGCTGTAAGGCAGACGTCAAAGATTATTTATTATTTCAAAGGCTTCCAGGCTCGTTATAGCAAATTCACAGCAATAACCATAAAGAGGGAAAATTAGAATCCTCGCCTAGTGTCACAGTTTGCCATTTTCTGTGTGCGCCGTGGACCAAATGTGGGACTGCAAATAAGCATCTCTATTTTGGGGCAGCTTTAAGACCAGTATAGTAGCACACCAGTCTAGGTCACTCCATATCATTAGAGAGAGCTCAAAAAGACGGACGAATTCAGCTGGCAGACGTAGCTAACATCATTTCGGTCCTTAAGCTTATAGGAGTATGAAGCCAAGCGTAAAACCTCACTCCATCTTTGGTGTTATTATTGAATTGCTGGTGAGATTTGGGCTGACATGTTGATTGAAAATGCTTACTATTTTGTGTGTTACATGTTGCACATTCTCAAGGCACTAGGATCCTGTTAAAAAAAGCCTCAACATACCCCCTGTTACCCCAGCTCTTCTCCACACTTAAACCATCAGCAAGACTAGATGTTTTTTGGTAAATATTTTCGAAGCATTCCGATTCGGTACTTAACTTCTTTGCGTAGCAGTCATTGAAAGCATCTATTGTCTGATTTGTGCTGCCCACAACTTGTATTTTGGAGATGCTGGCAAAGGCCTGGCCTCTCCACAACTCCAATTAGCATTCCTTCCAGATAAAACAATGATCACTTGAATACAACTGTGCTAAGCTTGCAGGAAGTGATCTTCAGAGTTGATAGGAGGAACCTGTGATTAGCTAGCAACCAGCTTCAGACCTCTCCATCCATGTTTTCATGCACTATCCCCCTCAGCAGCAAATTATATGCCATCACTAATCTTGTCCAAAAAGTTCTACTGCTTTGACCTCTTGGCTACAAAGTATTATTGATTATGTCTCACAGATTAAAGGACCAGTTTTTTCCACAAGAATGTGCCCCTTCTCTTTGTGTGCATATGGAAGCATTTGCCGGACAGATGGCTTATTTTCCCTGAGAGAAACGGTCTCACTGGTCAGAAACAGATTCGCTAAATAATGACGCTGCTCATATCCGATTGTTGTTAGCTTTGATGTGCAATGCGACACTCAGGTGATTTTTATTAATCTGTTAATGGAAAGAATTGTGCATATAGGGGAAAAAAAACACTAAGCACATAAGCCTTACTTACAAGAAGTCATCCAGACAATTTACTCATAAATGTCATAAATGCTGCAAAATACTAGCCCAAACCCCCTTGAGGCTCCCAGACTTAATTCCATGTGCTGAGACTGTGGCTTACACACAAATGACGGACATTTTGTCTTGGGGTAATTACTAATATGCCACTGTTGTTGCCCAGGCTGCCTGTAGCTGGGTTTTGGTTTAAATGTTGGGTTTACTCTCCCTCGGCTGTGTGGTTTGCAGCAGCTTAATCACAAAGCCACAAACATCTCAGCCATTTTCATATGAGCCAAACAGAGAAGGCATCATATGCACAACACTTTGCTGGTCCTACATATAGCAGCGCTTTCTGCAGAGTCAGCACACGGAGCAGCAGCCAAATGGCAATAGAGCATGTTGACAAATTGAAAATGGGCAAACAAAATGGGAGAAAATTGCAGGCAAGTGTGTACAGTAAAATGTTATGGTAAAAAAAACAAGGTAGCAATGTAAATGGTGTGTAATGGAAACATCTGAACTGTCAATTTAGAGCATTTTGAAGTATTCAGTAAAATTGTTGTGTATAGTTTTTGCAATGAGTTTTTGGTAGTACCTTTTGAATTGCTGTTTACAATTCCACACCTCATAATCCCTTTTCAGCGAACTGTGGACACACATGTAGCCGGGACATTAAACAAATTTTATATATTTTTGTTAGTAGTTCTTCCTCTGTGCAAAATTGTGCATTCAGTAAAGAGATATAGATTATTGAAACATTTATTTAGTAATAATAATAATAATGGATTGGAATTATATTACGCTTTCTCAAAATATCCATCCATCCATCCATCTTCTTCCGCTTATCCGGGGCCGGGTCGCGGAGGCAGCAGTCTAAGCAGGGACACCCAGACTTCCCTCTCCCCAGACACTTTCTCCAGCTCCTCCGGAGGAATCCCGAGGCGTTCCCAGGC